>CM034148.1:240203124-240288773 GCA_019776745.2 Taxus chinensis
GGCTAAATCCCTACATATGACAGCTCAAAAACTTGTAGATGATCTTACACAAGATCCAACAGTCCTGGTTAAAAATGCATTCTTATATTTTAGATTAGGAGGGTTGATAACTGTAGCTACTTCCTCTTAATCATTACATGCTTAAATAAAATGCATTACATTAATGACTAGTCCCCAAAAAATAGTGAATTGGTTGTGCTAGTTTACTTGGTCAAATTGTCTCACCAATTGGCTCAAGCTTAGGACATGCAAAATGTAACCATTTCGCTAGGGATGGTGCCACCTTTTCCTTGATCTGTTCCTCCCTTCCTTATTCACAAGCCCTTTGTGTCTATAGTCTAGAAATCGTTTGATGATTTCTTGAACTTCTATCATCTTGTCCACACATGAGTGATCAAGACACTATCGATCGATTCAGTTTCTTTGAATAACTTCCAGGTAACTTCTGGTCTGATTTATAAATTTCTTGAGTGACTCAATAAATTTGGTATACACCAACTGTGGATAGAATTGGACCCAAAGGACGTGTTTACTCACCTACCCACCACCCAACCTCATTGTAATTTATATCTATGATCCTAACCTGGGAAATAATTTGTTCAATCGAAAGTGCATCAACTTATCATCCAAAACCTACAATGGGGATTTTATCAATTAATCCATAATGTCATGAAAGGACATCAATGCCTTTATTCACTTCTCATTTAACTTAGTATATTTCCTTCCTCTCTGTACATCTGGACCTGCAAACTCCATGACTTCACTATATTTAAAATCGTTTGAGAATCATCAATGATCCCTTCTTTCAGAAGTAGATCAACCTGAGTTCCATACCTCTTTCCAAGGATTGCAAGCGAGCTCCACATCATCAATTTCCTTTATTAATGATCCTATCCATCTTTGAGACAATATATTTTTTTCCAGATAATTCATTTATAAAGATCAATAAATCTTCTTGATTACCTACCTGCTCTCCTCTGGAATCAAGCCTTTTGATCCATACTCCGACTGCCAAATTTGCTGTCTAATTTCTCGAATACGGAGAAAGGTGGTCATCAAAACTTGGAGGTATGAAGGGAAGTTGTATCAAATCAACAACTACATGATCTTATCAAAATGTAGTCAACTGTTCAACCTTGTTCTTGAGTCATACTGGTCACCTTGTCTTTGTCGAACTCATCCAGAAGATATTACCAATGGCACCTCTGCACATCCTGCTTGGCTCCTTCATGAGTAGCCTTTTCCAGGAAAAACATTGATCTAATAATTATTATGGTATAAGTTTCTTTTATTTTCCTCCAGTCATCCGTTATTTAACAAATATTTCCCATTCTAGATTGATAGACAGTTAGAAATGGACCAGTGCGCTTTGCTTTCTCTGAGGAGTTAGATCTAAACTAGACACCTTAGGTCAAAACCATAATTATTATAAACCAACCTTCTCTCTACGTTTTGGGGTTTTCCTGTTCAACATGTAGGATAAGAAGAAGAAGCTAGTTTGTTCAGTTGATCATAATTCACATTCATCATAATAGTTATTAGGTAGGTTGTTATTAGGTATTTTTGTAGGCATTGGATTGGAAATGATGTGGTGGCAGAGAAGGTGGAGTGGAAAGGCATGGTACCATAGGCATGGCTAAGATTGAAGTGAAATGGAAGGAGCTTGTTGAGGAAGAGGATTTCCTAAAGGAGTCCTCGAGCTAGAACATATCCTAGATGACAGAGAATGGAGAGAGGAAACAACTTGTGCCATGGAAGGGATGATTCGGACTATAGCGCAAATGTGACAAAATAATGGAATATGTGGCCAAAGAAGAGTGAGTGGTGGATGGGAAGGAGGAAATGATAATGTTGAAGAGGGAAAAGGTGGGGAAGATGTTCCATAATGTTTTGGGAAGTTATGGGAGAAATATTAAGGTCAATGACTTATGTGGATTACACTCTGAAGATAAAATTTTGTTAATGGAACCTGTCGTAGGAAGATCTTGACCACATGTAGAAAATGGTAATTCTATGAAATTTTGGAGCAGTTTTGGGATAAATCTCTTCCTTTTGATTGGGTTGAATGGCCGACCATAGGTTTTACTTAAACGTTGTATCAACACAGGAGTTGAATGACACTTTTGGCATGATTCCCAATGATGTAACCACTGGTAGGTCTAATTGAGAATAGGGCCCACTCTTTTTTTGTGCTACTACATTCCTTGAGAGATCCAATCAATCCACAGAAGGGGTTGATTATTATATTGTTTTGATCATATATTGGATCTAAAACCATTCGTCTCATTAAGTCCCTCCGGTACATCTAGAATTTCTCCTGGGCCTCTTTTTGAAGAGTCACCTCTCAAAGTCATCTTTCCTAGTATTGTGACTTTATCCCATCCCTGCAATTAATCTAGATATATTCTAACTTTAGGTATGTGAGGATTGACTTGTTTCTATCCATCTAGTTTGTCCCAATAATCGAAATGACACTAGGATGAAAAGTCCTCAAAGTCTTTTTTTCTTCTCCCCTTCAACTTATTGGTCCTTGTAATGTTTGACTATTGATGCACAATTAATATTCCCAATACTTTGGGAAATTGGGCCTTTCTTGTCTTGGTCTATCATGCTAGATCTTGTGATAATGTATAGTTTCCTGAACCAACTCAGTTAAACCCATTTTTCTATGGGCACTAGGGAACTTTGGTAGGAGCATCTAAAATCCTACCATCCTACCACCCTAGATATGTTGAATGTTGGGAAATACAAATATTGCTCCATTGCTCTGACAATTGGCTAGGGATTATCTTAAAATTTTTGATTGTATAACTCCTTGTCAAAGAAGTACAATATAATAGTGAAAAATACATCACTGACTCTTCTGAAATCTTTCAACACCCTTTCCCTTCATCATCATTTGAGGGTCAAAGTCATAAATTTGAGCCGAGTTTATCGATCCCATGATGATCAACCTATGTAATTTCTCATTCTTGTAGCCACATCTACAAGATACGGGTGGGCATTAAGAAAATCCCCAAATGTAGGACATCTGATAGTTGGAAACAAATTGCCATTGAATATGTGTTCGCATATATAATCACATTCTTCTGGATAGTGACAATTATAAATACAAACATCCACTCTTAGAAATCCTTGGAAGAATACATCTTGTAACTAACTTTGCTTAACAAGGTGATGATGTCGTTAACTTCTTTGAAAATCTGACTGTGGGTAGTCTTAGAACCCTAGACAATGGCGCCATTAGATTTCAATTGTTGAGGGGACCCTAGTCTAAGTAGCAATTTATACATCCTAGTGTCGGAAGAGCATATTCTAGGGAACATTATGGGCATAGGCTTCGACAATCATGGAGTTTCAACAAGTATTCAAGCACTCAATGTTCCTAATTTACTTAGCGACTATCCCATCATCATCTTCACATTTGGTCGGAGTCTTTTTTCAAAGTGTGCGGAAACATGAGCATGAACATGGGAATTGCATTGATGGTGGGAATCAATAGCCAAGAAAATTTCCTGTCAAAAATACCTTGCATTCATTGTCTTTTTTTTGGGGGCCCAAAACTCAGGCAAGTCAATATGCCCAGATTTGTGTCTCCCAATGTGTCCCACATATAGTGATCCTTGAATGGGAACTACCCCTTGAAAACTATATTTCATACTCGATTTTCCCATCGAAGATGATCCATCAATATGTCCTAGGAGAATTTATTTTAAAACTTCTCCAGAATGAATCAAAAGTTGGCGGCGAAAGTTCCCCCTGTAATGTAGCCCTGGACAATCCAATCTTTACTTCTGTCATGTGCAATTCTGCTTTCCTTTCCCCATCGAAGATGATCCCATACAATATGTCCTAGGAGATTTTTGAAACTTCTCCAGAATGAATCAAAAGTTGCGCGAAAGTTCACCCCTGTAATTTAGCCCTGTAAAAAACAAATCAATCTGTACTTTCTGTCATGCAATTCTGCTCTAAGAGTTTCACCGGTAAGTTGGGACCTATAACACACCTACAGTTTTTAACTACACAACCCCCGCTGCTAAACTCTGACTACGTATAGTGCTATACTCTGACCCAAATACGATCGCATAGTGATTTACGAAGCTCTGATGGTAGAAGTCTAACCCTTTTCATAGTATTTTAAATCCCATGCCAATTTCTTCTTTCTTCCTTTCGCTCTCCAAATGAGTTTTTGAAGCCTAAATCAAAATAACATAATCCATCAGGAAAAAATCCACAAAACAATAGTAAGTCATTGTACAGGATAAAACCCTAAAAAATGAACAAAAGAAGAAACGCGAAGGGTCCCACCATGAACTTCGTAAAAATTACAATACATCCTAAAGAAATGCAAAATGAACTTACAAAAGTACTTGTGAACTTTACCCAATACCAACTGAGAAAAACAAAAAAAAATGTCTTACAAATCCACAGAGGAGTACAGTTGGAGATCAGAGTGCGTCATGTAGGTCAACGTACCAATTTGTCGGTGAATGACAAGTGAAATCTACCCTTAAAAAATAGAAAGTGCAAAATTTATACTGTTGGGTTGTGCATGTGGGTATTGGCATTAAATGTTTGACCTTCTGTTGGAGGTCCATAATCAAAAATCCATGTGGCAAATCTACAACTTGACACTTCAGACTTTGAAATGCCTTTGAAATGGTCGGGGACGGAAGTCGGAAGTCCCTGCATGCAGTTTGTATGGAAATTGCACGTCAGATTCCCAAGTTCCCAAATGTAAGTGGGGATGGACGTCGGAAACTACTTGACATGTAAAATGCATCTTGAGTTCCGATTTTCACTTCTTTCTGCATTTTATTATAGTTTGGGCGGTTTTTGGTTTTTCAACACTCCAACAGTAAGGTTTTCAATGCAAACTGTGTGTTTGCATTTGAATCTGAAATCTTAATTAAATTTTTAACAATTAGGCAATTTTTAGACAAATTCTAGGAGAAATAAAAATTGGTATAAGGAAAAATCTATAAGAAAATTTCAAAAGTCCTCTTGGAAAGGGAAACTTGTGGGAAAGTTAACACCTACGCCACTGATAAATAGCCCAGTAAAGGCTAGAACTCAAACTCTAGAAGTATTCAATCCATTGTTGTTCAATAGTATCTTGTTCTTCTTAGATGATTCAAGCTGATCTAGCACATCCTTGAGTTTGGTGTCAAGAGGATAGAAAAACAACACCCATCTCGTACACGATGTCAAATTGTTCCTAAAAAAAGGATTTTTTGGATGATCGGAAGATCCATAAATACTTGTGATAAGATTTGATTGTCCCCTAAATGGAGTCATCTAACCAGTAAATAAACCTTTTAAATAGATATATCATAGAAAAAAGTGATAATATATTGATTGAAGATATGTAAAATGTGATTAAATGAAAAAAATACAGGGATCGCTAATGATCACTACGGTTGCTGGTGATTTGAGTAATCATTATTGGTGATTCAAAGGAATCATTGGTGATTGTTGTGGAAAAATTAATTTCCTGTAATTACAATTGTATGTAAAACAATGATTTGTAAATTGATTTGACCTTTTAATAGATGCAGGACATAACAAGAAATAACGAATGGATACAAAATGAATTACCTTTGATGTGAAATTTCAAGGGACAATATTATAGAGGTCCTACAGATTTGTGAGACTCCCAAGGATGTGATATGGATGAAGATGTATAGATGTTCCAAAATGATGTCATCTAGGTTGCCAAGAGCCAAAGCTTGTTGATGTATTTTTTTCTGGGGATCAATTCATGAAATTTGAATAAGATTTTATAGAAAGTGATTTGAGAAAAGTAAGGAAACCTACTTGGAAGTTTTCAACCACTTCCACACAAGGTTAATTTAGGTTTTGGAAGTGAAACAAGGATGGATAGGAAGATGTTGAAGATGTTTAGAGGTGAAGGGTTAAGCTTAAAATGGGTAGGATGGTTTCTTTAGGTGCTAGGGAGGTTTAAGGTAACTTAGGATGGGCAACAACATTTATTTACTAAGGTAACATGTTGATCAATATGTGGGAAAAATATGATTTATAGATCATAGGATTAGGGTTCAGTGTTTAAATGAAAACATGAGGGATGTGGATAACAAGTAAGGTACAAAAAGTGGGTGTCAATTTTTCCATTTTTGTCAAGTGGTTTTTCTGACCAAGCGACTAGAAAAAACGAGTGAAATGGTTGGTTTGTTCTAGATGGTTATTCTTCCCCCTCAAACCGGGTCCTTTCCAATGAAGTGTATGGGTCACCAATTTTGTTACGTTATAGTGAATTAAAAGGCTTATGTAAGAGTGTGTTTCAATTTATTAAGGTGCCCTAAGTATTGGGCATGAAATAAATTAACCATAGAGTTAGGCTTGCATGATACGAAGTCCAGTGATAAGCAACAATGGGGTTTCTCAACCTATAGATGTATGGATTTTAAACGAGCATATGGAAAATGTTAGCAGAGAGATTTATCACATCCATGGTGTATTGGAAACATGGAATCAATATGAAAGATGTTTCCACAAAGGTGGGATTCACGACCGTGAAGTCAAGTGATAGGGGACCATTGGGTTTCCACCATAGACGTCTGACCTTGTAGGAATCATTGGGGGGTAAAGGTTCCTAGAAGTTACAGTACCCATAGTGTGTCGAGAATGTGGGCTCGCTATGGAATATATTGCCAAAAAGGTGGGCTTACATGACCATGAAGTCAGTGATATGGGAACCAATCGGTCTCAACCTATAGGCATATGAATTGGTAGGAGGGAAATGAATAAAAAGTTTCGAGAGACGTAAATTCGAGGTTTAATAATAATGAAGCCTAGGATTAATATGGAATTTTAAGAGGTCCAGAGGCCCAAAAAAGAAGCACATAAGTTTTAAAAGTGTGAATTTTGAAATGGCATGTGTAAAACTCAGAGGACTGCTAAATGTAAAAGGTGACACAGAGGATTGAATGGATAGTTGTATGCTTATTTGATAAATTTTCCGTGTATAGAAATTTTTATGTATGAGGCTTTTTGAATCCTTGGATGAATTATGAATTAGAGCTATGATGTATGCGGCCTTCGGGAGGCCCTTGATTGAGGGTACTGATTATGTGATATCGTTGTGTTGTGTGTGTGATTTTGATGTTGTGTTAATTGAGTTGTGTTCATAATTTTGAATGGGATGGATAATAGTTTGCCAATTAGAGATGTGATTGATGATTAACATTAGTTTTTGATACGATGTTTTATTTGAAATGTTGAGTTTATACTAGAGATAAATGTGTTTGTTATAATAGGATTTTGCTGGTTTTGGATTCTTGAGACAAAAAAAAATTATATTATTGTTTGATAATGCATTATATGATGGATAAGACATATGCTAAATATTTTGTCCTTATTGTTCTGACATATATAGTGGATAATGGTAAACTTGGTAATGTATGAATCGACATGTGAAGGCTTAGAATTAAGGTAACATATGGACTCACAATTGTTATCATACAGGATCATAGATAGGTTGTGGGATAGTTATATATATCATTTTCTCATATGGGCAAGGTTTGTATGTAGGTAAACATAGGGAGCGGGTTCTTCTTTATAGTTCCAAGGGTTTTTCCCCAACTATATGATGCTTACACAAGTTGATTGATGTGGGGAAGATGTTTTTTTTATAAAAAAGCTAATCACAGTGTGAATCTGTCACTGAGCTGGTTGATTTATTATTTTGATATGAGGGCTGATCATGCAGGGAGTCCTTTTTGATATGAGGACTGGATCAATGCAGGAAGTCCGTTTTGAATCATTTGATTGGGTAGGCATCGTTGGGGAGGGGAGTGGTCTATAATTTGTTGCTTTTTATTTAATGGAGCCATCATTTGAGGAAGTGGTATAAAACTCTATTCTAACATTTATGATTTTTATAACCATCCTTCGAGGATTAATTAGTCTATACTTTGATGTATCCATTCATATCATATTTGATTTTTGAGTGAGGGGTAAACCCGGTAGCCTATTTAGCAGGGATTAGTAAACATGCAAGCTACACTTATATCATTGTTATGTCGTTAAAATGAAGGATAGGGGGATAGTGCGAGTAATGATTGTGATTTACCTAATTTAAAAGAGGGGGACTTTTCTGTGTGGCAATGTGTTATGAGTTAGGAGCCGTGGGGTGGGTGGTGCCCATATTTTAAGGTCATGCCATGCTATATTGATGGAATAGATGCACATGATTCCAAATCATATGAGGGTGATAAGATGTGTTTGGCTGATGAGAGAGACGTCATAATGTGACTAAGGTCTCGTGAGTCGATTATTTTAATAATTTAGAATGGCCACAAGTGCAGAGTGGTAAGAGGATATTTTTTAGGTTTTACCCATCAGGGAGGGCAAGAAATAAGCTCTGGACCCATATTTATGAGTGATAATATGTGACCCAAGTTAGTTAGGAGCAAATTTTCCATGTTTACTCTTTTCCATGTTAGTGACATGTGGGTTTTCTTTGGGAACAATATCAATAATGTTAAATTCACGTTGTTTGAGATGTTTGTTTTAGGGTCATTTGATTCGTTATTGATGTATGTTTCCATGTTCGAGGTAAGTTATACGATGTTCATCTAACAGTTCTAGTTGTGATAAGAATTCTTAATGATATTATTCTTATGGGATGAAATATTTGAGAGAAACACATAATGATGGGATCTGGACTTTAAGAGGAAGAATGACTTCGGTTCCACATACTAAAGAGAATGATGTAGCACCCGTAGGGTTTAAAAGCTAGTATGATATGCCCATAATGCAAATTTGATTCGAATATGGCAATTTATGCCATCTTGGTCAATAATTTTCACGAGGATTTTGTTGAGGGTTTTATTGGATGCTTCGGCTTGTCCTCTTTCTTGTGGATAATACAGGGAGGAAAAGGTGAGCTTGATATTGTAAGTATCACAAAGTTTTCAAACTTTCTTATTTTGAATGATTTTCCATTATATGTAATGATTTTATGAGGTATGCAAAAGCGACAGATAATGTGACGGTGAATGAAGTCGATGATCTTATAGGCTTTAGTGGAGATAAGGGGAATTGATCCCACCCATTTGGTAAAGTA
The DNA here is from genome assembly GCA_019776745.2 of Taxus chinensis. Lineage (NCBI taxonomy): Eukaryota > Viridiplantae > Streptophyta > Pinopsida > Cupressales > Taxaceae > Taxus > Taxus chinensis. Next base: position 240,212,213 of record CM034148.1, read on the forward strand.
TTTAGTTGTTTTGATGATGGAATTGTGTTGTTCTGATGAGTGAGGGTTGATAAGCCCAATGAGGTCCAACCCCCATTGTGAAAAAGGGAAAATATCTTGAGTAGGTTAAAGAGTGTGCCTAGGGATATGTGTGAGATTAGAATGTTATTGACATTTGACGCATTTCTTGACATAGTCATAACAATCTTGGTTAAGTGTGGGACAATAATAGCCCATGCGTAGGATCTGTTTAGAAACAAATAAACCATTGAAATTTCCACCACATATGTCGTCATGGACTTAGTGGATAGCTAGACGAGGCTCCATAGTTTTAAGACACTAGAGGATGAGTTTCAAATCCTCTTTTGTAAAGGATACCTCCTAGTATGACATAACAAGATGCGCATTGTTGAAAATATGTTTTACCATTTCTGGATAGATCTAGGGGGATTTTTCTAGTGGAAATATAATCATATGTTTGAGTATACCAGGTGTCAGATGAGCTATATTCTATGTGATTGATGGTTGGTAGATCAATTTTGGTGTAATATGGTTGGTCGTGTTTGTGTATGAAAACAAAGAGTTTGGAATTATCTGATGATAATGAGATGAGAGAGGCAAGTGAAACCATGGTGTCTGTAAATTCATTGGATGAGTGAGGGGTGTTTTGAATTTTGTAAAGGTCTAAGAGTTGTAGTGAGTCTTCGATGATGGGTTTGTATTTTTTTAGGACCTCATTTTTGCATTGATAGATACCTTTAATTTGATTGATGAAAAGTTGTGAACATCCATAGACGCCAAGGATTTATACACCAAGAAAGGTGGAAATCTAAAGTCCCATGATGAGAGCTTCATATTCTGCCATGCTATTAATGCATTCAAAAGTTAGTTTGAAAGATAACAAAATATGAGTGTCTTAAGGGGGTATTATGAATAATCCAACCCCCTATCTACATTTAGACCCATCAAAGAATAAGGTCATTTTGAGAGGGGTGTGATTATGATAAAGAGTGTTGATAGATCCGTTAGGGAAGTTTTCATAAGGTAATTTATTAGAAGGAAGGGGAGCTTTTGCAAGGTTATCAATGATGACCTACCCCTTAATGGATTTCTAAGAGATAAATTCAAGACCAAAATATGTCATGAGCATGATACATATGGTGATACAATCATTGCGTTACAATTTAGAACGCATCGATTTGAGTTGAGTAAAGTTTGTGATAATTTAGGTTTTTTTAGTAAGAAGGTAGTGTCAGAGTTTGGATGTTACGAAGTACAAGGCACAACACAAATTTTTGACTTCAAAATAACAAGTTTCGTAATTGTGAAGGGTGCAAATTATGTAATAGGTGACTTGTTCCTTACCTAATTTGTTTTGATTTGCCAACATGGATCCCAAATCATGGCCAGTCACAAAAATGTAAAGATGGAAGGGCCAACCCTTGCATGGAGGTGTAAGCACTGGTGGTGATAAAAAAAATTGTTTGAGTGCATCAAAGGCTTTTTAAAAATTATCTTCCCACATAAAGTGGATGTATTTTCTTAGAATATGATGGAAACGTTGACAATGGTCTGATAATTGGGATATGAAATGACAGATAGATTGAAGCTTTCTTTGAAGGCTATGAAGCTATTTAAGATTGGCTGGATGAGGCATTTTGATAATGGATTTGACTTTAGTACGGTCAACTTAAATTCCTTTGATAGATACTATGAACCCTAAGAGTTTTCCTGCGAGAACTCAAAATACACATTTATCAAGATTACTATGGAGGAAGTACTATAATAGATGTGTAAAAATCATGTCAAGGATGGCTAGATGGTCTATTTAGTTTTTAGACTCACCTAAGAGATCATTGACATATTATTCAATGGTTTTGTGGATGAGTTCATGAAAGATGTAGGTCATAACACGTTTATAAGTAGCTCCTACATTTTTCAGGCTAAAGGGCATTACTCAAGATATGCTTCTTGGACTTTATAGATCAACCCTTCAAAATATCAAGGTATTTATGAAAATAGGTATCAACAAGAGAAATAAAAAAAGAAGATCGTTTCCATCATTGGGTGATGGATTTTATTTTTGTGGTGTTAACCCATTTTTAAGTTGGCAATCGACGACTTTTATAAGATATAAAAATTGTGAATTAATTGGAGCTATAATAGAAGGTTCCCCATGGGGTGATGAAGGATATCTTGTGTTGATCTTCTGGTGTGATGAGGATTTGATTGTAACTAGAGAAATCATCCATATGAGAGAGCATCTTGTGGCCTGCTATTAGATTGATGAGTTGATCAATGTTTGGTAAGGGAAAATCATCTTTTGGACACATGAGATTAAGGTCTCGGAAGTATGTATAGATGCACAATTTTCCAGTGGCTTTAGTGACAAGAATAATGTTAGAAACCCATTGTTGATAATTAATAGGTAATATGAATTTTGCTAAAATAATACGATGAAGTTATTCTTTAACTAATAGTGCGACGCGAGGATGCATCCTACAAAGATTTTTCTTCACGGGCTTATCATCTTGGATAGTGATGATATTATGGATAATGATATTAGGGTCTATACTAGGTATATCACTATAAGACCATGCAAAATATTTGTTGTGTTTGGATAAGAAAGAAGTGAATTCTTAGGGCACACGTGGGTTTAAGGCTTGGCCAATATTTACAATGTGTGGCTCTTGTGATGTGCCAATATTAACATTGGTATTTGATTCATTGAAAAGTGTAGACGCATTGGAGGGTAAGGTTTTCTAAACATAGTGATCTTGAGCACCCATGTAAGTTATGATGACATCTTCGTCGTGGCAATGAAGGATGTTGATAGTGGGGGAATATTCCTCTATCATGTGTGGTAATGTTAGGGGAATGGTTTCAATCTTACCATTAGCTTGATAAGTTAGTGGTCTAAGTCTAATAGAATTGATTAATTGTTTTTAGGGGGAATAGATATGGTATCTGCGTCATCAAAGGGTGCTTCTAATAATGGTGAAACTGGTGCTTGAGATTCTAATGTTGATAGCGATGGCTTAGAAGGAGACGCTTTGAAGTCGAGGCCATATTTCTCATGAGGTTTTCTCCAGTTTTCAAAGGGTAATTCGTGTGGACCCTGTTTATACCAGACAAGACTGAAGCCCTTCCATGCACAATGGTAGAGGTAAGTTTGGGAAAAATGTGCTTGTTGAGGAGTGCAAAGTCTTATGAAAATGGTTTATGTGTGGTTGATCATCAAGATGATATGAAAGGTGGTTGATACCTCTATAAATAAGATATGTTTAGAGGAAAGGGGTGATAAAGGAATGATATTTCATATGTTAGGATCATAGAGAGTTTGTTTTTCAACCCTCCTATATGTTCTAGGCATATGAAGTTCATTGAGGGTTAGGAGGCAATACTCCCCCAATGAAAGAGGTTGCATGTCTTCCTTGAAGGATTGATCGTCTAGTAGTTTAGATGCAGAGATGAAGGAGCTTATAGAAGCTTGATTTGAAGACATGCAATTTTTTAATGTGAATAAAATGACATTAGACTTGTAGGTCACGTGACAATATTTGAATGGATTTGGATTAGCGGGGACCACAAATATTTTACCCTCATGTTCATATTTTAGACATCGATGTAATGTGGATGGGATATAATGCATAACGTGTATCCAGGGATAACCTAGTAGTATCTTATATTAGAACTCTCCTTCTACAATATAGAAGAGCTCGTGGAGGATTTTAAAACCTATTTTATTAGGAAAGATAACTATTCCCAATGTGGGGGCAATCGTGTTGTTAAAGGCATGGAGCATGACAATGATTGAGCAATTATGGTGTTAGGTAACTGAATCTGTTTAAAGGCGTGAGATGATATTATGTTGATGCTAGCACCATTATCGATCTTACTCTTTTGACCAAAGTGACATTGATTTTGGCAGTGATAAAGAGAGGAATATCATGGTTTTTAGGTTGTAAGGATGGGATATTAGAGTCCTTGAACGTGATAGCAGTGGACATTTTAAGTGTGCCAGTGAGGTTGGAAAATGGATGGGGTCAGCTGATGGCACTAAAATGGCCTAGAGGGATTTAATCATGGCTAGTCGATGTTGCAAAGAGTTTTGAATGATCTCATAAAGAGATATTTTTAATTGGAGCTTGATGTAACTATTTAAGGACAATATTTTATATAGATGTAGTGGATTGAGTTTGAGGTTCTAAAAGAATGGACACCTTGAATTTAAAATTTTATGGGTTGGGTGATTCATAGGGAGCGATGGAGATAAAGACTTTACGCCCATTTTGATTTAGGGATTTCAAATCTTATGTACATGCTCTTGTCGTTATACGAACAACATCTATCTAGAAGAGAAGGAATTTACTGGAGGAAGCCTTGTTTTTACTAGATATGATGTCAAACGACGGTTTGAAATTAGTGTGTTTAGGGACTTACATATTTAGTTTGATTGGATGTTTGGATTTAGCTATATCGACATTGGTGGATGGATTAGGATGTTTTTTGTTCGTTGGGAGAAGTCCTTTGCTAGAGAGAATCCTGATTATGGTATGGAGGGATTTATAATCCTCTGTGCAATGTCATTGTATAAGAGGGATTAATAGGTGGCAATGTTATGATTGATGATTACACAATTTTTTTAAGGATCTTAGTGTAATATCCTGACATGGCCAATTGCGATGATGACGAGGATGATAGATGCGAGATATCATTTGATGGCTTAAAATTATAAGATACTTGAGTCATGTTTCATGTGACATGTTTAGGTTCTAGTTGAGGGATGTGTTTATATTCTATGATGGTGATTGTAAATTTGGATGAGGGATGCGCTCTCAGAATGGAAGGTAAGGAAATGACATCCTATGGGGTGTTTTTTTGGTGAGTGTCTTGTAAGATTTATATCTTTTAGATGAACGATTTGCATGATTTTGTATTGGATTACCAAGACCTTTAACCTGGTGTTGAGTGACGTGGTCCTAGAAAGAGTTATTTAAGATCTCAATGTCAGGTTTCTTTTCTTGTGACTCTAGAGGAAGATATGGGGATTTTCTATCTGAGTGGATGTGGTGGAATTTGGATGATGTGATGTGGATAGACTTGAGATCTCATAAGTGAAGAGATAAGAATATTTATGTAGTTCGGTTGATGTTTCAATTGTGGAAACATGTGGTATTGTAAGTGTGGGTGAGAGCTTGTTAATAATGGTTATGGTATGATGAGACCCCTATGATATTGCACTGAGGTTGATTACTAGGTGGGGGATGATTCGGGAAACGTTGTTTAAACACATCCAAGATTTAATTAGGAGGTGTGTTCGAGGTATCAAGTTGTAATTCATCTTGATCAATAAGGTCTTGGAGGATGTTTCTAAATGAGAGACACATTTTAATGTTGTGTCCTCAAACTTGATGGTATTTACGATAATCATTATCTCTATACCATGATGGTTTGGATGTAGTTTCGTCAATAGGTCAGATGGGGGGAAGATTAATCATAAAAGTAACTAAATTTTTTTTGAATATAACACTGTAGGAATCCCCTAAAGGTGTATATTTATCTTGAGGTTGGGACTTTTCAAAGTCCAAACAACCTTTAGATGCGGTTTTAAAAATGACAGTGTTTACGGAACCTTTAGATTTGTCATTGTTAGAAGAAGTTTTAAAAGAGGAATCAAGATTTTGTTTCTTAAATTGTAATGTAACCTTTCCATCCTCAAGGGTGTAGAGTTATAGTTTTTGGGCCATGGTAAAGGCCTCATCGAATGTTTAAAATGACTAGATTTGAAGTGTTGACGATATGTGTTTGGTGTAGGATTAAGCAAAAAACTCGATTAACTTAGTTTGGGGAAGAGAGAAGGAAAGTTGATTAATAATTCATCGTCATTTAATGATGAAATCAATGATAGACTCATCCTTGAATTGTTTTCAATAACATATATGTCAATGATAGAGATTTTATGGGTGATATTGATAGAAAAGTGTTCTAGGAATAACTGTGTTAGTTGTACGAAAGAGAAGAGGGAGTGTTATATAATACTGTTATACCAATCAAGGGTAGGTCCAACAAATGACATCAAAAATTTTCTTAGCATGAGATATTGATCGTGACTAATGAGATAACAGGCATGCTAAAAGGCCCTGATGTGTTGTTGCGGGTCCTCCTTACCATAGAATTTGATGAATTTTGGGAGTTCCCAGTGTGGAGGATAGGACTTAAAATGAACATATGGATTGATAGGTTCATTACATATTTTTTGGTAGGAAATAATGTTTTTGGGTCCTATGGTGGAATCCTCAAGACTCGGAATTCTAATCATTAAATATTTCATAGGATTGTTTTGAGTTTTTGGGATGTTTAAAAAGGAAGGGTTAGTTTGATTATAAGTGAAGGGATTTGATTTTTGATATAAGTGATAAGGTAATGGAGTATTTTTAGAGAGGGAAATGTTTCCTGGAATGTTATAGGTGTATTGAGAGATTGACGGTTGCGAGGAGGATTGAATATAGTGATATGGATGGGAAATAACAATGTATACAAGAGGGTGTGACTATGATGGACTTTGATAAACCGAGATATATCTATAGTGTGGCACACCTATCAAGGAGATATGATGTGAAATAAGACAAGTGCTAGTAATAAAACTCATGTTGATGGGTGGTAGTGATGTAGGGATAGACACTTCTAAGTATTTAACTATGGATGTGGATTTTCGTGAGAGGATAGATTATGTCATAGCCAAGGGGATTGTGGAAATGGGTATACCGACATAACTTATCAGAGGAGGTAGAGGAGTAGAAGATGTATGAATGATTATGAGAGCTAAAGTAACAACAAAGTTTTGTTCACCCTAAAGATTAGCTAAGGATGCAGATGTTATAGGTCCCTGTTGACTAACCAAGGGTAGTGTAGTAACGACAGGGTTTTGAACACCCTAAGGACTATCCGAAGATGCATATGACATGGAGCCTTATTGATTAACTGTATTTTGTGATGATATGGTATTAATTTTGAAGCTAGCAATGGGAGTGGATGAAGTGGTATTAGATGTTCCTGAGTCACTAGAGGTAAGGTATGGAGAAACATGCTTGATAACTAGTTCATAATCAAGATCGTAAAGTTTATAATAGTCACAAGTATTGGCAGTAGTAGATTGACAATATTATAGATAGGGATGATGAAGATGAATTAATTTTGCAACGAAGTATCTACTAAGGGCAATTGTATTAGAGTCTAAGAGTTATTAAAATATTGGATCACCACTCTGGAAAAATTGTGGAGGTTCGAGACAAGGGGAATTTGTGTTAGGAATTCATATTTATTAGTGCTCCATTTTAATTAGTAAATAATTTTTTAATATACAAAAATATAATATTGTTGTGTTAAGTCTGTTAAACTCTATCATATGGTATTATAGAGATTTAATTTTGCAGTGTGATGGGTGAATAAGTTATTTGGAGGGGAAAATACAAAGTTGTTTTGTCTCGAATTGTGTTATTAGGGTATTGTTAGAAAAATTTAAGAATCTATACATTTTTATGGTTTGACTTACATCTGTACATTAGCGGATCTCCTAAGGGATTGACTGATCCTGAAAACTTGTTCGTATATGTTTCCTCTCTCCACTAAACAATGTTTGTAAAATAAAGAGCACAAGTTTGCCAATTTGGCATTGTATGCTATATTTTTTGCATATTTGTCATTGCTATATGTGTTGCCATTGATGTCAAGATGGATGAGTTGATATCAAGTTGCATTGATGGAAAAAGGAGTCAATTGGTAAAGTGAGCATGTGAAGAAGATGAAAGTTGATTGGTAGTGTCAACTCACAAAGGCTTCAAGATGATAAAGGATAAGTTCTAAGGGACTTAATCAATGTTTGTGCAAGTTGCGGACATGTGGAGATAACCTCCAAATCTGAGACATAGCCACTGAAGACTTGGAGTAGCCGTCATATTCTACACAAATCCATGAAACGCTAGAGAACACCGCAGAAGGTAAGTGGTTTCTGCGCATAAAAGGATAAAGTCACGAAGCTACATGGAGTCAAAGGCTGAGCTGCTAAAGAGATAAGTGAAGTTGTGAAAGTAAGGGAGTTAGAAACAAAGCCTCCAATAAAGAGAAAAGATGCGAAGAATTGTGGAAGTAGTGGAAGATTGCAAAAGCCACAAGAAGAAGAGATAGAGTTGTGGACATGGAACAAAGCCACAGAAAGGAAAAAGAAAAGGAGGATAGCCACAAGACATTTTGAATGCTTCGAGAAGCATAGAAGAGCTGTGAATAACTAAAAAGCCACTAAGTAAGGGGAAATGCCACCGAATTAAGAAAAGTGCCATGATACAAATGAGAAGGTAAGAGGAGCTAAGAAAATCCACAAAATGAGAGAACATGGACTGAAAAGGGTTCAAGGTAATGAAATTGATTTAAACATGAGCAAGTAAGATTTTGGTTTTCCAAAATTGATGATGATTCGATTATCAGGTAATTGCGGCCAAGTACACAGCTTGAACTCCATGAAGAATGAAGAAATCCACTATTTCAGCTACCAATATTTAATGCTCATTAACCTTGTGGTAATGCATTTGAACTTTTCTATGTGATCCCGAGTTTCAAGGAAAAATGAAGTTTGTAGAAGGAAACGTCTCACTCATCTCAGTCATGTTGCAAATTGTAAAAAGATGGGAAAATCTATTTTTGACAACGGCTAATAAATTGCTCTAGCAAGTGCATGGAAAATAGTGTAATCAAGCCAAATACAGAAGGAACAAGATCTAGAGTTAGTTGTATCCATTTAATGGGCTGAATTCTTGGGCGACCAAGTAGGAAGGTGCACAACAACACAATTCAAAGTGAAGGAATGGGTCGATTGTGATATAGTTCAAATTTGGAACTATTTTTAGGTGGCTCAAGCAAGAGAAGGATGCCATCGAGATAAAGAAGAGTGGTATAAGAATGAATAAATGTAATCTAGCTGAACAAGAGCTACAAATTAAAAGAGAGAGGAAAGAGGAGAGAAAATCGATGATGCATTAATTTATTAGATGAGATAAGCATCAAGAGTGGTAGATTGACTGAGAAAGCATGATCAAATCAGATGAGTAGAAGAGAGTGAAAAGAAGAACACAGACAAAGCCAGGAAAGTGATCATAATTCATTGTATTAGGAATTGTTAAAACTACATGATCAAAACGTATATAAATCAAGTCTAAGTTGTAGCTTATAACATTCAGGGAGTTGTAGCTTCCTTGTAGGTGGGTGCTTGCAAAATAAATCTCTTGTGATGCGTAATATTCACTTGAGTCCTTTGTTGTGCGTAATATAAACAAAGGTGTACGCGCTGAAGCTCCTTACGGGATTGGTGTCTCACTAAACAAATCTTGTAAGATATTTTACATTCTTATGATACCTTGCTTTGGGTAATATAAGAAAAAGTTTTGGTGGGTTTTTCTCTTGAAAGGGTTTCCCAGGGTAAATCTTCATGTTCAACATTTTGTGCATGACATATGTTTGATTGAGTGCTCATAGTTTAATACCGCACATAATTAAAGAGTTTAAAATTGGCATAAAGTGATTTTTTTTTAATCTACACTAATTCACCCCCCCTATCAGTGCTTGTGATCTCTAACAATATTTTCATTTGAAATAATTTGCATCAGCTTGGAAAACATCCTTCTCTCACAGGGGTTCATGTTTTCCTTGGAATGTTTGGCGAGAAACCTTATGACTAGATCCTTCACACTTGCATCATATAATTGGGTTCTTTCATCTCCTTTACAATGAAAAGAATTGAATTGGCTATATTTTTCATTGCTTCGCATATGATCTTCACCACATATTTCATTTTTGTCATTGGAGCATATTATGTGAGTTTATTCTGGATATCTTTTTAAGACTCAAAGCATATTTTCCATTTGATCTTACTTCATCTACACCCCTTTGACTCGCCACTGTATTGATCCATTGTGATTTATGTATCAAGCAATTTTGAATCTGGCACTCAATAGAATGCCACATGTTTACCCTCCAAAAATCTATGAAGGTCACGTAATTTATGAAGGTGTACCAATATTTTCAAATAAAAGTAAAATTTATGAAGTAGTATATATTTTATTACAAGTTTATAATCTGATTTTTGATAGCCTAAGTGGCAATCACGTTGCTTTTTTTTTTGCTGAAAATTTCCAATCAAAGAATCAAGGGATCAAGCACCATAATGTACTAAGTGATGAAAGGAACATAACAAGGTGTTTAAAATTGTTTTGGGGGAGACTATGACATTGTATGTTTTTTTGGGTCATTTAAGTCAAAATAAGTTTTATATGCTCAATTGTTTATTGGTTTGAGTCATTGTGTGTCTAAGGGATTATTGTTAATAATTCATATCATTAAGTATAGTCATTTTGTGATGTTTAGTAAAAATTTAATTATCATCAAGTTATAAGAATGTAAAAATAATGTCTATCATCAAAATATTCATCAATTTGAGTCAAAGTTATATGGGTTATTTTAGGATTTTGATATTGTCATGTAAGTTGTCTTGTGGAGTCAAAAATTGTAAAAATATATAATTTTTTTCTTACAGATACATTTTCAGTGGAATCCAATGTCTGAGTTTTAATTGAGCCTCAAAGAAAAATCAAGATGAGTTAGCACCATCACACTGGAGGTCAGAGGAAACAGAGGATGGAGGGAGATTAACGCCTCTCGTTAGTCACCAATGACAGGGCCACATTTTGGTATTTTGGCATCTCTTTTTCAGTTGTGTGGTGTGTTCAGAATAAAATGGTGTGTAGTTTCCTTCCCTGTTATGATTGAAACGAGGAGAATGTGCATTTTGGAATCTGAGAACCATTGTATAGTAGGGTAGATGAACTAGAGTGATCCTCTGACTGCTAAGATTCTTCTATTTCTATACTTCTTCATCGATTGAATGGTTAAAGAGAAGTCACTTGAAGTGAAAGTGGGAACTGTTGAGTTCATGTATGTAAGTGTATTGGTGGAAGTTTGATCATCTCGTAAGGGATTCATTGTGGTGAATTAGATTGGTCATGTGCAATAAGATCTAGACAACAAGATCCAAGCTAGTAGTATGCAAACTTAAAACTATGCAGAGGCATACGATTTTGTTTCCAGTTCTTGAGATGTGCTTTCTTCCCATGCTCGCACTAAGGGGGGAATGTTAGGAATTCATATTTATTAGTGCTCCATTTTAATTAGTAAATAATCATGTTAATAGAGTTGTTAAAACTAACTCATGTATATATGTTAATTAGTGGTTCAATTGTTGAACCAACCCAATATTTTGGGTAGTCGAGTTGTTAAGTCTCCATAGAAATAGGAGCTCATACAACTCCTATAAAAAAGTAAGGTTCCCAAATGAATTTTTAATATACAAAAATATAATATTGTTGTGTGTTAAGTATGTTAAACTTTGTCAATATGATGTTTTGGACTGAGTGGTGGGATAACTTGGAGGTTATTGAGTTGATCATGGGGATTGTTGAAGTGGGTCTAACATATTTGAGGTGTTTTGAAGGTGGGAATGTTGTCTAGTCAAAACCATGAAATAAACAAACAAACAAAAAAGAAAAGGAAAGATGTTTTTTTAACAAAATGAAGGCCACATAATCACAAGAAAGTTTTCTTTTGATTATATTTGTTAACTTAGAAAAGTGAGAAATGAAAAGATGGCTTAAAAGGAACTAGTGAAGAGGATTTTTAACGCTACTTTTAGGTGTGTTAAGGATGGATTCCTTGATATACCCAAAGGTACAAGAGGCCCAAGTCTGTGTTGGTGTTAGTATAAGGTGTGATATTGGGGCCTACCCCCTCACTTCATGGTCCCACAGTGATAAGCGTGTCGGTTGCTTAGGCAATATACCGCCTACCAATTATTTATACTTGGTTAGAACACCGATTCGGCTTCCCCTTAGGTGATGAAATCCAAGTAGGTAGACATGGAAGGAGAAGTTTAGATGAAAGTTTGATTTGTTATATGGTTTGGTTGTGTGTGAGGGAAGTTTCATGAATGTAATCATTTAACCCCTAATTATACTATATGAGCAACCAAGAATGAAGGTTTGTTTTAACACCCAAAAGGAAAGATTGTTTTTGATGAATAAAAAACACACAAAGACTGTGATAATGAAAGAAAAATAAAATAAAAGAAGCGTACCTATATTCGTTATTCCTTTTTAAAATTTTCCTTATTTTATGCATTTTTGACAAAGTGATACCGAAGTGTTCCAAGATGAAAAGTTAGATAATTTTGATAAAAAAGAGAAAACAAGAATATATAAGATCTGATCAAAAAGGGACTAAAGCTCCCACCAGGTGTGTTAGAATGTTTATGGTGGATTTTAATTTTCTTATTATATAAAAAATCACCAAAAACTCATAGGACAACATGGTTTAATGATACTTGCATTGACAATACAATGTCAAGATGTATGGAGGTAATATGGATGCAGGACTCCTCCTTCCAACAAGTGAGAGAAACTTGCACAAAAACAAATAACTTGACAAGATATATATTAGATAAAGATATGATGAGTTTCTTGGCAAAAGATGATCCTAGGAACCAATGGGATTCCTTTGAAGGGTGTCAAATTTTTTTGATAATCAGGTGATAAATGATAAACAATACAATATGGTAGCTAGACAATGGAAAAATAAATCAAAGTCCATAGGGATAGAGAGATCCTACTCCACCTAATAAGCAACCTAGGAAAGGGCTAGGGTAAACTAAAACTCCTCAAAGTATTTGATCCACTCCTATTGAGTATCGTCTTATTTTCTCATAAGATTTCAAGTTGCTATGACACGCCCTTTAAATTTGGTGTCAAGACAATGGCACAAACGCTTAACTTGTGTGTGATGTCGAATTGTTCCCAGAAAAAGGGTTTTTTGATGATCAAAAGATCATAAATACCCATGATTAGATGTGATTAGCTTGATACATTCATCTATAAGAAAAGATAATTTGGAAATAGAAAGATCAGAGGAAAAACATATTAAGATACTGATTGAAGATATATAAAATGTGATTAAATGAAAAAAGACAGGGATCAAATAGCGATTCAATAAGATCACTTGAAATTTGAGGTAATCACTGGTGATTGCTGTGGAAAAATATAATTCCTTGTAAGATGTAAATTATATGTAAAAAATAATGATTTGTAGATTGTTTTGACGTTTATTATGATGTAAAGATATACCAGGAATAAGAAAAAATGCAAATGACTTACCTTTGATGTGGAATGCCAAAGAACAATGTTGTAGAGGTCTTACAAGATTTGTGACTCCCCCAAGGATGTGATATGGATGTATAAGATGTCCAGATATATGAAATGATGTTTTCTAGGTTTCCAAAGAGCTAAAGCTTCACTACAATTGTTAGGGGTTCGAACTCATGAAAGTTGATAAGATTTTATAGATTTGCCGATGGTTAGTTAGAATCATTGGAGATCAGAGAAAATCGAGGAAAACTACTTAGAAGTGGTTTAAACCACTTATAAACAAGCTAATTTGGGTTTGGAAGTGAACAAGGATGGGTATGAAGATGTTGATGATGTCAGGAGGTTAAGAAACTAGGACACTGATATGGGGGTGAATCAGTGTGTAATCAAAATTTTACATACATTTCCATTTTGTTAATCTTGTTATGATGAACACAAGAAATCATACACAAGAAAATAATAGGAGAGAACAAATAGAGACACAAAATTTAATGTGGGAAACCCAACTAGGAAAAATGCCACTGAAACCAAGAAATTTTATTAGGGCCAATTTGTCATATGTTTATTATATTGATTTCATGGCTTAGATTCAACTCAACCTAGAGATGTAACTCCAAAATATGACCAAGCTGTCACTCAGTCTTTGACAAGCTTCAACCTATCTAGAAGCTTCAACTCCCAAGTTTAGTTCAGCTACAACTAACCTTTAGTGAGCTTCAACTCCCCAACTACTAAGCTACCACTTAGACTAGCTCAATAAATTTGGTCACACTTAGTTTATTGTCTTCCACAACTAATAATGACCTCTAAATTGGCTCTCTTTACTTCTTATTTTTTCCCCCAATTCATCGTTCTTATGGTTACTTACTCAACACCATATCTGTGTCATACAAAATTTCTTTCATGCACAAGTTCCAGTCATACTCCACTTCTTCAATTTTCTGCATTTTCCCTTATGTATGTTCACTCTTCTAAATAACTTGCTTACATCATCTATTGATCTGTCAAAAACTCATACTTCATTGTTCTTTTCTGCTTCTTAAATTTTATCTGGAAAGGCTCTTCAAGATTTCAATAATCTATATTCCCCTAGTATTCACCCATTCACTATTATGTCAAGATTTTTCTCTCAACATACATGTTGATTCATTTCTCCTACTAATATCTAGGATTCAACTTTGATCTCAACTTTACTCCTCTCTCTCATGATATTGATATGCTGTTTTCCTTATAGTGGAATGTGTTTATATCTTCATAAGCATCTACCTCATTTCAAACCATTCTTGCATAGTCAAATTTACCCTGAAAAGTATTCACATTCAAAACAATAGTATGTATTCATTCACTATCATGTACTCATACCTTTCTCATTCCTTCAATATTATGTATATATAACATTTCATGTCACATCGTTTAGTCAAGTCTTCAAGACAATTTTCTCTACTTACACCGGCTCTTTGTTACATACTAAAAATTTGTTCATATCCACATAATGTTGCACTTCCACATGAATATCTATATTCCACTAATATATTTAGATCCTTCACATTCTTTTATACACCTCTGAAATTCTATACCTTCCACTGGCATATCACAGACACTTTTTTTCTTATATATTTTAGAATTTTCTTCATACATCCAATATCTTCACTATTTTTCAAACTTTTTTGTGCTATATTATAAACCAAAGAACCAAAGTAGATGACATTTCACCTTCACTGTATCACACACCTAGACAACTTACACTCTTTTCTTTGAATTTTCAACACACATCACACTTAAATTTTCAACTTACACCCATTAACTTTCATGCCTTAGAGTAATTTACACTATTTAAACCATATAAGACTCTTCATTTTCAAACTCTTGGCATTTATGGTTTGAGCTATGACCCTTGAGCTTCTCCTAGAATTCATTCAAGCATGTAATTGATAAATACCCTTGAGATTCTCCTAAAATTCATTCAACTCAAACTAGATAGGCTCATATCTCTTCAACTTCATAGGAATCCAAATCAATCACTTATAGCAATAATAAAAGGTTTTGAGCTACACACATATCCTAAGATAATCATTGTTAGGCACTAAGAACATTATATGATCCTTATTGCATCCCCGTTGATCTCAAATTGATCAGGTTTTAATGTTTCAAGACTCTCTTACATACATTTATAGTCATTCAACTGACTGTGATAGTTGAGACAGATTCATTTACTTCTAATTTCCCTACAGTCACATATTTTCCCCCATTTCAAATCCAAATGAGATCACAAAAAGGTGAATTATTCCATCTCTTACTGTTTATAATCTTTTCATGTAAACACCAATCTTCAATAATGAAGAAAACACCATTCAAGATGTTTGCCTACCCTATACAGAGTTTAAGATCTTGTCTTTGAGAAACTATCAAGGAATTATTCTTCAAGACTCGATAAAAATGTTTGATTATTTTTGGAACAAGACCATGACCACCATACAAAGTCATCTTCAAAAAATTAGAAATTTTCATTGGCTATGTTTTTTGTTTCGAATATTTTTCTCCTACAAGCCCTAGGAAGAGTATTTTACCCACTATACCAGCCCAAGGCCCTTAGAAAATTATTTTCTTGGCCATTTCTTAATAAATTTCAAAACTTTCACCTCATGTTGAATTGTGAGAGTTCCCTTCATTTTTTCAATGCAATCAAAGAGATTGAAACATTTCAATTCATCCCCAGACAAAAGAAAAAAAAATAGTTCTCAGTATGACAGTCATGGTGACATTTCTTCACTTTGTGGTACAAAGGTTTGATCGAAGGTATTGTATATTTTATATGGGATTAATGGGATATCATACACCCTGTGGAAATTCCAAACAACAAAATAACTTCATACCAAGGTCTCCAAAACACTTATCAACTATGAATAAAGAGTATTGTTTGCACCATTGAAAACAGCAAGCTTAATGCCCTTTAATGAGACCTCTAACCTACTTTATGCTTCTTGGTGGTAGAATTTAAGTCTTGATTACCACCATTCCATTCAAGATACTCTGAGATTAACAATCAATCCTTTTTAAAATAGTCTTAGCCACTAAGGCTTAAAACATGAGAAGGGCTCCTAGAAGGCTGAGTTTGAGATAAAAAGCAACATGCCATCATTTTTCCACATAAAGACCATTATTCCATATAAAAAGTACTTGATAGGAATACAACTTAAATTCCATTCTCAAAAATTCGGTGCATCCATAACTTTTATAGTTATACTATCTCAGACCATACCTACAGACACACCACTTTTATGCCCTGAGAAGACCTTACACTTAACCAGGCATACATGGAAATCATTGATGACTCAAACACTTAGAGATACCATTATTAAACCATGAAAATATTTAACTAATATCATCCAAGTGATTTGAGGACAAACAAACAACTTTTTCCATTGCTGACTCGGGAAAGTTCTTGGGAGAGAGAAAAACATAGCTAGAAAAATGTTCATAACTTCTATGATACTTATACATTTTTCCTCAAACCTTTTACAATACATAAGGCTTGGAGTTTTATCCAAAAAATATTATATCATTTATATGAATAAGCCTTCATATTCTTGTTTGGGTGTTAAAACGATAGGAAGCTCATTTTGTATTTCTCAATAAACCAATTTTAGAAAAACTTGTATACTTCCACATACCTCTTCAAAAATTAATGAAATTTGGCATGAAGAACTAAAAGAAACCCCTCTACACATTCAATGTGTTTCTTATCCATAAATTTTCCTATACATATCAAACCTATCTCATTTTCATAACCTACATTGTCAATCCTCAAGGCCAACTTTGGTGAAATTTTGAAATTTTCCTTCATGAGCTAAAGTAAACCTTTTCGGATGCTCATACATGCCCTAGGAAATGTTACTAGGCTTCTCCCATACTTACTTTGTCTTGATATGAATTTAAATTAGATATTACACCTCATTAGCCTCTAGAACTAGGCCTAAATGAGCCAGTTACAAATATGACTCCTACCATTTGACATGTTACTCACTCCAAAAGATCTTGCTCATGTTAAACTCATCATGAATGATCTGTAGATAACCTGTTCTAAGTTTTCCAGCCATGTCCATACCTCCAGTGGAATCCTACCTCACTAACCAATCCTAAAGAACACTGAAACCATCCTGAACTCTATTTATGAGCTTCAATACTCATTAGAATGCACTATTCATCATCCTTCATGTCCCTTACAAAGCCTAACTTCACCATTCACTCCTTTTCCATCAATTAAGCATGGTATCTAGAGAGTTGAAGGAGATGTAAGAAAGGTTGGACAAAATTACTTCAATCATGGTTAATGAACAAATGGAAACTACGAAAAAAGATGTGAAATCATGGAAAAGGAATTTCTCGGCATGAAGGAAACAATGCTTCAAATTAAGAGCCTTCCTGTGTTGAATATGAAGAGCACGGTGGAGCATTTGAAATTGATGGCGAAACTGGTAAATGTAATGCAAAAGGAAAAGCAGATGGAGAAGTCAGGTGTCACTCCCACAAAGTAAATGATAGAGCCCGATTATGAGAGATTGAGAGTGATAATAGCAGGATTAGTGTAGGAATGGATAGAAAACATGAAAATACTAGATGATATTGTAAATGAATATTTTTTGGATTTTTGTTGTAACATGTTGTTAGTTTTACTTTCTGTTGTTAGTTTGTTAGTGTGCTCATTTATAAATTTTCTATGCTAATGAATTGAAACTAAACACCTAATAGTTTCAAATAAAATGAAAACCTAACAATGAACCATCAAGATAAGAGCTTATAGAGACTAAACATCCTCAATATGCATGCAACTTTGAACAAAACCAAACTAACATACCGAGATTAATCCCTACTCTTTAGATTGCTAAACTATAAATGAACCTAGTTAGATCCATAACAATCAAAAGTTGATTGTTTATTTAATCTCAAGGTTTTGAGAACGGAATCTCATCAAACATGGATACAAGACCATTTGATTCTTCCCATATTACTCAAAGCTTGGATGGATGAAATTCAAGATGAAGATACTAGCTCAGTTCTAATGGAGAATGCTCAAGATCCAAATTCCTATAGTTTATGCTATAGCAAAGGTGTTCTCAAAAGAAATGTAGGAGGGTTATTTATATAACCCCTTGGTTTGAGAGAGCTTTGCATCCTATTGTATGTGGGATAATAGCAAAGAAAGGTTAGTAATGGATAAACACACTTTAGAATAGTTAAGTTTTCTTTAGGAGAGTTTAATTTATCATTATTGACTCATGGGAGTTGAGGGGGGTGTCTTAATTAATCAAGGTTGGTTAATTAATAGGTAGGTACAAGCTTATAGAATATTTTTGGAGGAAATTTAGTATGATTTGGGTTATGAAAGGAATTTAATCCAATAAATGACAATTATTTATTTAAGACAAGCGAGAGTAATTAATTAGTGATATTTAATTAATCTAGGTATAAACAAACACTAATTAATAGAAGGTCGTTAATCGACATCCTGAGTGATCGAGAGGTTAACTAATTAGCAAGATGATGTAATTAATTAATGGGAAAAAGGGGGGAAATGGTGATTTGTTGATGAAGTGTCATCATTTGACCAAAAGAGAGTGAAGATCATGGTTAATTAGCGAAGTGTTGTTAATTAACACAAGAAGAGGTGCTCACTTGAAGAAGTGTCATCAAATGTTAAAATGATGAGAAAGAGAATAGTTAGTGCAATTTAAGTATTAAAATTGCTTAGGTGAATTCGAGGTGTCTACATTTTCCCCTCTTTGGGGTGGCATAAACAATGCCACTCAAAAGATATTAGACCAATACAAACACATAAATTTTTGAAGGAGTAGAAGAATAAATTAGTAGAGTGAAGGATGCCCCCTTGAGTGTCGATGGGGTGATGAAAGAGGTCGATTGATGATAAAAAAGATGAAGGAAATGGATAGAAGAATAAGGAGAGGGATTAAAGGTGAACCCCACAGAGTTGGAAGAATAGTGTTGAGAGAAAATAAAATGATATAGAAGAAGAAAATGATGATGAAGGGGGGATTGAACTATCTTTCATCCAGTTTGCACTCAAAACAACTTTATTTCACCATATTTCTTATGATCTACATCATCGGTCCTTATTAAAATATGTAAGCATAGAACAAAAGTGTATAATGACATGAAAATCCATAATACGAACAATTTTTCATTACTAAAACACCAAATCCATGCAACATACAAAGTGTAATGTGATACAAGAAAGTAAACAATCTAACATGACAGGGAAACAAGTACAAACACACACACTCAAACAAACAATGTTCAAGACAATTGCAAAAATGTTTTTGTTATCAAGATTCAGTTACTGAATGTTCGTGATTAATGACAAGGGTTAAAGATGTCTCCCCAAGAAAGGATACATGCGAGGGGAATAATGGTGGACACAAGGGTCCAATGAAATAGCATTTGTGTGCCACAAAATAGTACCAGGAAACTCGTTGTGCCAAGATATTATAGACGGAGCAAACAAACCAACTTTGTTAATGTGGGTAGATCCAAATGACCTGTACGTCGTTGTTATAGAAACAAGAAAAATGTTAGCAAGATATAATTTTAATACCATGAATTTGACATAGGCTTCATCTGTATATCAAATTTTTACCAATTTTTGCAAAGTTTTTATTTTTTAGAATTTTGTTTGGATTTTTGAAATTTTTAGAATTTTTGCAAATTTTTCGAATTTTTTGATTTTTTGGATTTTTAGAATTTTTAGAAGAATTTATAGTAGGGAAGATCTCCTGAAAGCAAAATAAATGCCCATTTTCATTGCAAGTAGTTCATTTGTTACCAAACCATTTATGATTTTCCATTGATTTTTTCTCTGACCCTTGAGAGATATGACACAAGTTATGAACCATAGGAGGCATAGAAATACTATCCGGGAGTATGCGCGGTATCGTGAGGATGGCCCCCACGTAAGTACACCCTCTTTTTTTGAATTTTTTGGCATTTATTAACATTAGAAAAGGTTGCCACAACATATGTGTGTGGCTTGGGGCACGCATACGGTGTTGGGGGCACGCAGGTGTGGCTGGGTAGGTTTAAGGAATATGGGCTAGCTTGTATATGCGGGTAGGAACGCGAATGTGCTAAGGTAGGGTTAGGTCATATGCACCAACAAACATGTGCGAGTAGGAGTGTGGATGTGCCAAGGTAGAATCCTAGGCATAAGTGTGGGTGTGTGGGTGTTAATATGAGCGCACAAATGTCCTCAGGGGCATGAATGTGTGTTATCACCCTCAAAATTGCCCTCATTTTTCAAGTCAAATTTCAAAATTTTTGAGTTGGTGCTCGTTATCCCAATTTCCACCCCTAGAAAAATTGATCAAACATGACCCCACACATAAGAAAATCAGAAGGGGTGGTTCAGTCATGCAAGCCCACATTCCAAATCCAACAATGAAGAGGTAGGGTTGGTGAAGGAGGCCAACGAAGTCAAAGGAGATTAGAGCACGCAGGAGAAGATTGAAGAAAGGGCTCAAAGTTTTCAGACTTCGCATGTGAGTTGACTCGAGGTAAAGAAACAGACCCACGGAATGCGCCACATGCCTCATCGACACAAATTCAAAAGGCGCGGCCCAAAGAGAGACCCCAAACTTACGCCAACCCTCCACGTGTTCAAGGTCTGGAAAAGGGACAGAGCCAACCATTTAATTGACTAAGTATAAGAGGGTCAGCGGAAGCCTCCACGTGCCTCATCGACGTAACTTTAGAAGTAAGAACCAAGGGACAAACCCCAAATGAGCGCCAACCCTCCACATGGTCAGAGCCTCAAAAAGTTAAATCAGCTGTTGAAAAGTCTAAGACCAGCAGAAAGCCCCATGTGTCCAATCGGTGCACCTCCGAAGGTTAGGTCCAAAAAGAGTCTCCAAATGAGCAGGACTCCTCCATGTGTTTTGGGTTAGACATAAAGCCTTCACCAAACAAAGAGACTTAGTCAAAACACAAAAATATAGAACAAGGCTGCAAAGGGACACATGGCCATGTTTCAGGTAAAAGCGGGAAGGCTGATCGTCAGACAAAATTTGGAATTTTAGATTTTGTTTTGAAAAGTGTAAAAGTATAAAAGTGAAGCACAACCCCACTGATTCCCAGGTGAAGCCACGTGTTGATGCTCTGCCGTTGAAAAGTCAAAGCATGAAGGTGGGCCATCAGAGTAATTTGGGAATTTTGGTTTTATTTCCAAAAAGAGAGTTAAAGGTATAAAATGATCCATGACTCCACTGGGGTCTTGATCCCACATTGAAAAGTCAAATAAGGGAGGCGGGTCAGCAGAGCACTTTGATTTTTTGAGCTTTTGTTGAAAAGAGCTAAAATTGTAAAAGTGAGCCACAAATCCATCCCCACTCAAGTAAAGCCACGCATCAGGTCTATATCAGAAGTAGATGGGTGGACCAAAATGTAAAAAAATGTAGAATCTCTACAAAATCATAAAATGCAAAGGGCACCCCATGCCCGCTTCAACAAATCTCTACCACATGGATGGCTCAAATTCAATTTTTTAAAAGTGGGTTAACGGCTGTGATATGATGCATCTAGTTTTGCTGCCAGGCATGGAAATGACCGACGCATTAGAGAAGTTCAAATGTCGGTTTCTTGAATCAGTTTCATCATTTTTTGTAACCAAATGTAACCATTTTTTGGAAGCTATCTAGCAGGTTCTCTACACCATTATTTAGGGTTGGATCATGGTACTATGTAGATGTAATAGATTCAAAAGTAATCAATACATTTTTTTTCCCTTCCTTCCTATGTTATTCCTTCTTTCCTTGTTCAAATTTGTGAATCATCCATCTTTGCATGATAAGAAACTTTGTGTTCTTGTTAATATGATTTTGATAACTTTGTGTCTATGAAATTATATCTGTTATAAATGCGAATGATTCCATTCTACATCTCCTTTGATCAATACGTATAAGGTTATACTCTGCTATCTATATTTCCTAAAAGTATTATTATGTTCTTCTTCTCTCACCTCCTTAGTTCTTCTATTATTTCGTATTGATAATATTTTGGCCATAAAACACTTCAAAATATCAATAATCCACACTTTGAAAGTTGTACATTTGTATATAGGTTTTGTCGCTTGCTTTCAATAAGGGAACCTCTCCCATTAAAGAGGAGGGACTTACTGTCCCTTGACTGTGGTTTGTTAAAGTACCATTTAAAAACCCAATAATGTGTTAGGAGGCTGCAAGTATATGGGTGCCCACACATACACATTAGTGAGTGCGTGGGTGCTAAGACGGGGACGTATGTGCTAAGGTGTGCATACGCCATGAAGAGAGTGTATGCACTATGAAGAAGGTGCATACGTTGGGGGAGGTTGTTGGTCAAATTTAGAAGAAGTTTGGTGAATTTATAGAGGAATGTAGGGATGATTAGGATAATGTTAGATATAATAAAACAAATCTAATGAGTGTCTTTTCTTGATCTTACAGATCAAGCTACCTATCTTACAGACTTGAGAGTGGCATGGTAGGTTGGCCACCTTCGAGGCAACCTTGTCTCGATGTGAGAGGGTATTTCTAAAGATTACCCTAGATGTGATAGGGCTTTCATACATGGCGTAGATGCCAAAGATCATCCTCGATCATAGCCTTCTCACAGTGTTGGTTGAGACGTGGCATAGTGAGAGTCAATGTTTCAGGTTGCCCACTGGCAAGATGATTGTGAATCTTGAGGACATCTGGTGGATACTCAGAGTACTTATTTAGGGCCAGTTGATAGAGTATGATGGGGACCTTGTTCAGATCAAAAATTGTTTGATTGAGGTTTCTGGTGTAGATGAAATACCATGAGATGGGATGTCAGTGTGATTATATCCATGCTTCAGATATCTGATACTGTCCCGTGTTACGGTGTATCTCATGACTCTTGTCAATGACATCCTGCTGCCTGACAAGACTAGTGCTTCATTTCCATTGGTCCTAAATGGAGTTATTCGGGGCTAGATATATGGGGAGAGGTATATTTGGGGGCAGTGCTGATTCGTACATTTATACTAGGATCTACATATTATCACTTACCGCAGTTAGAAAACCGTGGGACCAAAAACCCTGTTACAGATATGGGCATGGGACCACATTGTTATTGGTCACCCCTCAGGAGTATTACATGGTTGGGCCCTAGATGAGCCCTTAGTCTTTGGTAGGGCATCTGTTGGTGATGATGTTTGTGGTCATATGGGGGACACTTATTATTATCATCACTCTTTTGATGATATACAATTACAAATGATTAATTGGAACCCATACAGAGCCTATCAGTGGCCCAAGGATGTGTTTGAGCTCAATGTTGCATTGGTTGATCATTTATCATTGGTAGCCATAACTATATCACAGAGTGGTATCAGATTGATCACTCTCATAGATAATTTGGTATTGTTTAGGACATTCCTGTAGATGAGTTTGTGGTATGGCCACTGCTCCCGAGAGCATTTTGATATTGGGCTGCTGATTAGGACTCAACGATCACGAGATAGTTTTGAGAAGATGGTTCCACAACATTGGATACAATAAGGACATATTGTGTATCTGGGGGTGACGGTATCCTATTTGGCATGGTATGCTATAATATTTCCTAGGCTGTTGACCATTTCATAGGCCACGCTGGATGCAGGGGAGGTGCTAGCTGCAAAGGACCAACCCTGCAAAGGGAGAGCACCCCTGAGAGCATAACATGGTGGAGACAATGATGTGTTTTATGGTGATGGGGGAGATGGTGACGAAGATGGCTAGGGAGTGTAGGGGCAGGGACAAGGACAGGCTCAGGAACTACCACATTTACAGGTGCCCCAGGCTGGTGTATAGGTTGGGATTCATATTCCATTACAGCAGGCTCCTGTCATTAGTCCACTACACAGTCCACTATGAGGTAAAGCACATGGATGTGGAGAGAGATGGGGGTGACTCAATGGTCCTAAGGCAATACATTCATAAGATAGCAAGGTAGATGTAGTAGGTCAACAAGGTTGTTACAATAGTTTACATCCTAGTTACAGATAGGTCATAGCGGAGTGAGATCAGTTCCAGACAAAATGAGATAAACTGCAGGGAGAGCGGATGCACTTTTTTCCGAGTGGACTCAATCTTAGGTGGATGTGGCAAGACTCATAGTAGATCTCATTATGCTTAGATAGACAGCCACCATATTGGCTAGCCCACAGGTCTTTATTGATTTAGCCACAGTCAGTAGAGAGGTAGACATACGATAAGGCTTTGTATCACATGTCGTTATCCCATGAGAGAGGTAGTGAGCAACTCCATCTCAGTCAATTAGCCATCAGCAGGTCAACATTGAGATCACAAAGACCATCTCGCTCTGTGAGATCAGTACAGGGTCATTTGGTACAGCACATAGGAAGCTTCACCCTCATCAGATGTCACCTCCATAGGGTCCACTGCCAAATACCACCACCCACATGGTCCACAGCAGATTGCCACCACCTGGTAGTAGGACCTGGTAGTCTGTATATGGGAGAGAGAGTCACATTTGACTTCCTATTTTATTGATGTATACTGTACAGATGTATCTTTTTTAGTGTACGCCTCGATATGAAGGCACATAGTTTGGATATGGTGTATATATATTGTATTTTGGTCATGCCTCTAATATGAAGGCACATTTTTTATCTATGCCCATGATGTCAAACTATTATATCTAATTATTATGTATAGAGGACACATTATATATAGACATTGATATTTTTGACATATATACATATGATGATTGACATTTTTATGGTTTATGATGATGTTGTAATTTTAATGATGGGTGTTATGATTGTACCACATGTGTTTTATTTATGAGATAACATCAAATGATATCGCATTTTTTTGTTACTTGATGATATACTTATGATTTTCCACATTTTTTTTAAATTTTGATATTGGGGAGGGGGGAAAAAATGTAATCCCTATTGCCCCCATTGATGATATGGTAGGATGATAGTAGCTTATCAAACATATTGGATTTTTATTTTCATGATGATGTAGCTTAGTTGTTTATTGATGTGATGTGTGTGTGTGTGTGTGATGTTAGATGTGATGGTATAGATGATGATGATGATTTGATAACAAACAATGTACAAGTAACAAAAAAACACAAGAAAAAGTTAAAAAAATCTAACAAATATACATACTCAAACTAACTAAACAACACAATTATGTAGAAATGTAAACGAGAATGCAAGATAATGCAATGAAATATAAAGCTTTAAGAATGAACCATATTAAAGTAACATGTAATATACCAATCACAAGAAGCATGCTAAGCACCAAACTATACAAATGTACAAACAAGAAAGGAAACCTACACAAGAATGTACAAATAAACAAGCAAAGCAAGAAATAAACAAATAAACAAGTAAGCATATCAGTACTATGTTTTTGTGAGACAGTTTTTCTATGTTTTACTTTTTTTTTTTTGAGGTTTTGGAAATGAATGTTGATTATTGTTTTTGTATTTTCTATACCAGATGTTTTCTAATGTTTTGGATTTTTCCAACCATTTTGAATGTTTTTGAATTTTTTTTGAACATATTTGAATGTTTTTTGTGTTTTTTTGAATTTGTTTTGAAGCTATATACAGAAAACAAAGAAGTGTGGATGCCCCCAACATTAGATGGGGATGTACAAGGGAAGAATGTTACATGTATGTAAAATAAAGTGAATATGTAAAGATTCCCCCAGCGTTAGACAGGAATATACAAGGGTGGGTTTCTTCACACATATATACAAGAGTAAATCAGCGTAGATCAAGGCCACGAAGGATAGGCTCAAAAGGAATCTCATATTCAAGAAAAACCTAGACCTAGATTAAAGTAAGTGTACCCCTTTAGATGCAGAGATTGTCTTATGAACAACGAATCCTCCCAAGGTGCCGGAAAACCGGCTTTCACCCCAGGATTTGTCCAAAGTGCCACAATTGTGTGGTTTTCACACTTGGATGACCTGTTTTCTCTTTACTTCTTTCTTGATTTTTTTAATGTTTTAATTTTGATATTTTTTTAATTTTTTGGTTATTTTCTGACATTTTCCCCCATGCTTAAGCATATAACCACTTGATATGCATGGTATTCATTGGTTTAGGGATCTCTTCTCCATTAGGATAAGTGAGCTTGTACACTCCTAACCCATATTTCTCTATCACCATGTAAGGTCCTAACCAGTTTGGCTCAAATTTTCCTTTCTTCTCTCTTTCCTTAACAGTGTTAAATTGGTTCTCTTTGAGGAAAAGATCCCCTACCTCAAATTGGTGAGGTATGATGTGTTTATTGTAGCTTCAAGCGACACTCGATTCAGATACAATTTTAAAGGATTGAGTGCATGCATGTGTTTCTCATCTAACTCTAACTCTGCCAGTTTAGCTACCCGGTAGTCTTCGTCTTTATCCAAATAGTCTCTGAGAGATATTCTCAAGGGAAGGAAGCTCGATCTCCAATGGTATGATGGCCTCAGTCCAAAGAAATATTAATGAGTAGGGTGTAGCACCAGTAGGGGGTTACGGATGGAGGTTCTATAAGCCCAGATGGCAGGATGGATTTGTAAGTGCCAATTACAGGTCTGGTTTTTCTTACCATATTTTTCCATAATATGAACAAGTGTTTTATTAGTGGCCTCTTCTTTTCCATTACCTTGGGGGTAATAGGGGTGGACCACTTTAGACAATTTTGGAAGTGTTGGCATAATGCTTTGACTATCTTATTATTGAAATAGTTACCATTGTTAGCGACAATGGCTGAGGGGATGTTATAACTACATATGAGCTGGTTCATGATGAATTTTGAAATTTGTGACCCGGTAACATATGTAAGAGGCACAACCTATACCCATTTAGTGAAATACTTGGTGTCAGTGATGATATGGGTATGGACATTTGAGGAAGTAGGAGTGAGCTTCCCTATGAGATCTAGTCCCCATTTTGAAAATGGTCATGGCGTTGTGATTGGTTGTAAGGCTTGTGCTGGTGCATGAATTAAGTTTCCATAATTTGTGACATAGTTCACACTTCTTTACATAGTTACAACAATCTATGATTCCATGGTAGGCCAATAGTAACCTACTCTTAAAATTTATTAGCGAGCACCATTCTACTTGTGTGTGCTTCCACAAATACCTTCATGTACCTCTTTGATCACTTTGACTGACTCATCCAAATTAAGATAGCGCAATAGATTCCCATCATATCCATGATGATAGAGGGTGCCTCCTAGGAGGAGATAACAAGCTATGCGTCGGATAAGGTTTATTTTCTCAAGGTGGGAAATATCTGGGGGGAAGGTATCGTCTTATAGGTAATTTGAATATGGGTTCATACCAGGGGGAGAAAGGACCAACAAAACTTCACATACCAGACATGATTCTGGCATGTCATATGCTGGTACTACTCAAATGTTCAACAAAGAAAGGCATTTTATTTTCCTGTACGGAAAAATGTGAAGAAAAGCTCTGATTATGGCCATGGCGTCTACCAATCAATTTTGTGCCCTTGGAATCTGTTCAAAAGCAACACATACAAAATATTCCTTTAGAGTATCGACCCATCTTCTTGTATGGGATGAGCTTTTCATCCTTGACCTTATACTCATCATTGACTTGTTTAATGATCAATTGTGAATCACCAATGACTCTTAATTGTATGATATTCCATCTGATAACAACTTTCATCCCAGAAATGAGTGCTTCATACTCTGTTATGTTATTGGTACATGGGAAACTCAGATGAAAAGTGTGCGGGATGAATTCTCCTATTGGATTGATAAATACCACACTAAGCTCCTAAACCGTGGTAAGTGAATGATCCATTAAAGTGCATTTTCCATATGCCAAAATCTTTAATATACATTATAGAGGCATCTAGAAGATCTAGACACAATGGTTCATTCTTGGTAGGGGAGCTTCAGCTAGTTGGTTGGCAAGTACATGTCCTTTGAGTGATTTCTGGTTGAAAAATTCAATGTCGAACTCACTTAGGAGGATGATCCAATTAGCCATCCATCCAGTAAGTGCTGGTTTAGATAAAAGGTACTTCAAAGGATCAACTTTGGAGATAAGCTTGGTATTATTATTTAGTAGGTAATGGCAGAACATTTTTGGAAGGCAAAGACCACATCTAAGAAAGATTTTTCAATTTGGGGATAATTCAACTCATATGCAATTAAATTGCAGCTAAGGTAATAGACTGCTATTTCTTTTTGGCTTAGATATATTGGGCTAGCAATGCACCAATAACACATTGGGTGGCCAAAATGTATAATAGCAAAGGCTTGCCTGGGTTAGATGGCATGAGGATAGGAAGACTAGCCAGAAATTGCTTAAGTAACTCAAAGGCATGTTGGCATTATGGGCCCCAATGGAATGTAACATCTTTCTTAAGAAAGTGGGTGAAAGGAGGGCACTTATCTGCAAGTTGAGAAATGAAGAGGTGGATTTCCTAAATTTTTCTCTATAAGTTGTATAGCTTCTTAAGGTTCTTAGGTGGATGCATCTCAGTAATAGTGGAAACCTTAGCAGGATCTACCTCAATCCCTCTTCTCGAGAAAATGAATCCCAATAATTTTCTTGATTTCATGTCAAACACACACTTATTTAGATTTAGTCTAACTTTGTAGTCTCAAAGGCATTGAAAGATACGCCTCAACACTTCTAGATGTTCTTCTCTAGTCTTGGATTTTCCCAACATATCATCAACATAGTCTTCCATGATGTCATTCATCATGTCATGGAATATTAATTTCATTTCTCTTTGATGCGTTTCCCCGAAATTCTTGAGACTGAAAGGCATCACTTGATAGTAGAAAGTTCCCTAAGGGGTCATAAAGGTAGTTTTGTGTTGATCCTCCTCTGTAATCTTGATTTTGTTATAACCAGAAAATTCATCCATGAGGGATAACATTTCGTAACCCTCAGTTGAATCGACAATCATGTCAATGTTGGGTAGAGTAAAATCATCTTTAGGGCATGCCTTATTGATGTCTTTAAAATCAGTGCATACTCTAATACCAACTGGTTTCTTCTATACTAGCACTATGTTGGATATCCATTCTGAATAATCGATATGTCTGATAAAACCTACCACCAATAACCTCTCTAGTTCTTCTTTGACCAGAAGTGCAACACGTGGGTGCATCTTCCTCAACTTATATTTGATAGGTTTTGACATCTGGATGCACAACAAGGTTATGCATGACTAAGGTTGGATCTAAACCTGGCATATTTATGTAAGACCACACAAATATGTCTGTAAATTATCATAGTAGTATGACAAACATTTTCTACTCCTGTGCTGAGAGTGAAGCTCCCATCTTTACCATTCTCAGATTATCTTTTAACCCAATATTGACCTTTATGGTCTCCTCTACCAGCATTTTGGATGCACCCTCCATGCATGTGTGGTATCATAGAGGGATATTAAGGTCTTCTTCCAAGGGCATCTCAATGAGATTTTCACACTTAGGTGTGGTCACTTTTTATGTCCTTTAATTTTTCCAAAAATTTGTTGTTCTGCAAGTGCCTCAAAAGAGGTTTTCACTATGAATTTTGGAATTTCATTTTTTCCGAGGATTTTTAGAATTAATTTTTCCCTCACTTTCATTTATGGTTTTTTGACCACACATTTTAGCCTCCTCTCCAAAATACACACACACATCTAAATTAATGTAAAAACCCTTTTTGTGATCGCCGATTGGAATAGTATCACAAATACCCATGAACTCTGTGATTGCCTCATCATTTTCAAAGAGATCAATTAGTGCATGAAGTTGTTGGCCCTAGTCAATGAGAGTGGGATATAAAAGGTTTATTTGGGAGTTGATATTGGGAATCGGATTGGGAATTAGAGTGGGATTCGGACTGGGAAAGGGTAAAGACTACATAATCTAGGAAAATGTTTGTGGAGGAAAGATCCTCGTATAGGCTACGAACCAGAATCTATGTCGTTATCCAAATGAGATGAGCTATCCTCATGCATTCTGAAGAGGTGTCATCAATTTCCCATGAGGTGGATGCACCCTGAGGCCTAATTCCAAGACTATGTTTATCTGATTTGTAACGGGGAATCGAGATAGGCTCCAATATGCCTTGTTCACTTGTACCACATCCTTGTCCATGATATCCCATGGTATACATCATTCTGTGAGCTTTGATATATTTTAGAGCTTGGTGACATGAAGCTCTTGTACCTTCAACGATCTAGTTTGTAGGTGAATCCAACATTTTCTCATTCAATAAGTGGTCGCGAGGAACCAATTTCTCAAAAGGACTATCACAAGCTATCCTAAGAGCTCTTGAATTGGAAACTTGGCCTACCATATGTTTTGGGTGATAGTGAAAGGTCAGAGATCATACAAGGGCTATGTTAGAGGTTATACTATTCAATTGGGCCATTATACAGGACTTTCATCTCCCATGTAGCGAAGGGAGAAACAGATGTGGAAGGCCCTTTATCATTAGTACATAAGGTGTTTGGATCAATGCAAGATTTTATAGATTCAGTCTATAATGGTACACAACAATGTCAGATAGAAGGACATTCATAAGCTATGTGATAAAAACTATGCAAGGATCTACTATATGCAAACAGATGCGGATATCCTAGGATGGTGATTGACTGTCCTCCATGACACAATTTAATGCACTGTTGGAAAGTGGATGATATAGACGACATGACATAGATCCATGGGCAGCCTAGGAGAATGTTATAGGGAAAATCCAAATCAAGGACAAGGAACTTCTTGTCATGATATGTTGGCCCTACTTCCATAGGAAATATTATTGTCCCAGTTGATTCACATTTGACATTATCATAGGTTGTAATTGTGATGACATGAGAATATAAATCTACCTTTGTTCATCCCAACAGTTTGACTAGCTTCAAGGTGTAGATATTTAAACCTAATCCATTGTCCAACAATAAGCACTCTCTTGATCTTTCTACGAGTGAAAAATACCTCTATGTAAAAGGGAAATTTATGTAAGTGTGATTATTAAGTGGAATTTCAATTTGGTTAAAGGAAATGCATTCATTATGAGTAAGGTTCGTGCCCACCTCTTGGAAGTGCAAAGGATCAATATCTATTGACACTCCTGACCCCTAAAGTGTTTTGTAAAGAATGTCTTTATGAACATTTGATAGCTTGAGAAGATCTAAGATAGAAATATTAGTTGTGGTCTTCTCAAGTTGATCTAATAGATCATATTGACCTTCCTGAGGGGTAGGTAAAGGGGGTTTTAGAATCACTAGATGAGTGCGTCATGTTTCCATGGCACAATCGTTGTCAACGATTCTAATGGTGTTTACATGCTCAAACAAATGAATGAACACAACTTATGAGTGAATCGATATGGATTATCATCTTGAGTATACACGTATTTTGTAGCTCTGTAGTCATTGGAAGATTGACCTTGATCTAGTTTTTTTATTCCTTACCTATCATGTTTAGGGAAGGAATGTTTAAAGATTCCCATTTTGTCATTAGGTCCTTGTCCTAATTCAGGTGAGTCTACTTCAATCTTCCCATCATCAATGAGGTCTTGGATGAAGTATCTAATTTTTAAACATCTATCTATTTTGTGTCCTTTGACGTGATGAAAATCACAGTAGTCATGTTCTTTATACCATCCTAGTTTGGGTGATGTCATCTGCAAAAGGCATTATGGTTAGATACTGAACCATGTTCACTTACATCTAATTTTCTTTGAATTATGGACAATGAGTCTGTAAGAGGAGTGAACACTCGTTCGTTTGATTGGATTCTAGGTAGGTCCTTTGGTAAGTTTTTGAAGAGGACCACTTTGAACTGTCTGGACTTGTTTAGAGTTAGTGATATATTCTCCTACGATGTTTTTGTTTTTGTTAAATAATTTAGGCTTGTCCGTAGGTTTTGATTCATGTTTATATTTTGAAAAGGGTTTTAGTGTTCCCTTTTCTATCAAATATTTTCTCAATTTGGCTTCCTTTTTTGATAAATTCTTCAAAGTTAGTGACACAATGCATCTATAGGTGAAAATATAATGTATGGATTTAAGTTTGGTATGAAAATACTAACCAACTATTTCTCTGAGACTAAACAAGGGAAAGCCAACTAGCCAACCCTCATCATTGTTGTAAGAAACTAGAAAAGGTATAATTTTTTTCATTGTTTGGCACTACATAAATCCATCATAGTTATTTCACTTTCTATATTAAATGAGAAATAACATACGAATTTCTCTACTAATGTAGACCATGTGACAATCGTACCATTTGGTATATGAAGGAACCATTTCCAATACTTGTCCTCTTAAACTATGAGGTAAAAAATGTATAAGGTAGTTGTCGCTAAAGACTAATTCTTGGAAAGCTATGTAAAATCCTTTTATGTGATCACGAGGATCACCTTTTCCTTTGTACTTATAAAATTTTGGACAATAGATGTTATTTTAGGAATGGTATACATAACATGTCTTTTTGAAAAGGGTAAGGGTATACATATTTATATTGATACTTCTTACTATGTCCCACATTGATTTCTTGAAGGGTCGTAAGCATAATTTTCATCGATTGTAAATGTTTTGTGAAGAGTTGCTCTTTTTTAGGGGAAGATGGTATATGCACTTGACTATTCTTCGATGCTTCACCTTCTTGACGTTCAGTACAAAGTCCACTAGTTTTGTTCTTAAGTTTTTCTTAACATGTTTCCTTGTCTATGTCCCTATTTACATAGTAGTTTAAGTCTACTATTTATTTACTAAGGGATTGTATTTAACGTTGTATAGTGACTTATTCATTTTTAGGGTCCTCTTGGTTGTCATTAAGAGGAGGAGGTAACTCTTTATGTTTATGCTCTATCTTAACTTTTTGAGGAATTCTAAGGGGTGGTAATCGAGAACCACTAGTTTGTTTTGGTACTTCACTCTCATTGTTATCATTTTGGAAACCTGAAGTAGAAGTGTGTCCTCCCTCAAATATGTCATCCATGTTAATGAGGAGACTTCTTTGTGGTTCTTCCTCTTCCTCGTTGACATTGTAAATAGGTGCTTCTCATTTTGGTGACATTTAAAAACCTAACTATAAGACTCATACAAGTACTCTGTCTCTATTAAGATATAGGAGGTCATCAAAGCAAGTGATATCAAAGTTGTCATTATCTCGAGATGAATCATTCTCATCTCTATTATGATCAATCAATTCATTAGTGTCTTTTTCTATTGAGAAGTGAGGACCTAAATTGTGACCTATAAAAGGATTTGTCTCCTACTTATTGGATTCCATTCTCGTAACAGGTGGCATTGAGATGTTTTGTTTGATAAAGGTTTTGTCTAATATGATCAAGGATTCAATCAAACCTAAGTAAGTCTTATGTCAATTTTTCCATGTTTCAAAGTATGTCCAAAATGGTTTAATGAATCAAGTAGTCAATGGATTGTCCTAGAAAATAAATTTTCAAGATAGGTAATAATTGTTGGGACCCCAAAATATTGGCCAAGTACAAAAAGGGATGTAGGTGCGCACGACCTAGTTGAAGAAAGGCGTGCAAGGAGAAGGCACATAGGATAGGGTTTAAGGAAGGGTTTTAGAAAACCTATGTTGTGCACGCGGACAGAGCTAAGGCTTCAGGAATTAGCCATATTGGGCATTTTGGGTAGGACACGAGAAAAGTGTGACCTGACAGCAAATGAGGAGTGGATACATCCTAACAACGTGATGCCCATGAAAGGAATATGATTAGCGATGGAGGATTCCAGAAGGCCATCATTACAAGGAGTGGAGAGCTCAGATATGAAGGAGCATGCTTCTATGGAGGACCACTTGGACACTTGGTGATGGATCTGTAGCCCCCGAAAGCAAGTTGGTGGTTGAAGAAACCTATATATACAAGTGCTTGCATAGTAGAAAGAGATATGAGACAAGAGGAGAATATAGAGAGCGGAGCTCTACAGAAATATTGCGAGAACTCTTTGGGATTGGGTAGAGGCTATATCAGGGAGTAATGTATTAAGGGGCTGGGTTATAAAATTTTTCTTTGTATGGATAAAGGACATGATCCCTTCTATGATGTATGACTTCAGTCCGATCAAGCTATGGTAGTCTAATGGATCCATTGAATGTAATGAGGTTACAAACATGAATGGATATGAATGTAATAGATTCGGTTCATAGCTATATCTTTTCATTTCTGTTCATGGATGTTATGAAATAGATGTAAACCCTTATGTATTTTCCTTTCTACTGTAGTTCTATCTGTTATTAGTAAGTACCCTCTATTTGGAATGAATACATTTGTCTAGAGGCCATTCTGAGCCCTATGATGATTATATGTCTCATTTATCCCATTATTCATTAATTTCATGACATAGATGATGGTTTCCCACTTAATTCTCATAAAAGAGAGACTCGGCACCCGCGCGTGCCTCGGGTGAGTGCCCAGTGCCCGCTGGGTGATAGGATGACACACATGGGATTCTCTTATTCTTCTGGTGGCCGTAAAAGTGACTATATTTTGGTTCCGTTGTTGGGACCCTCTTTTCGAAGTTGTAGTGGGAAATGACATACATCATGATATGTGTAATGAGTAATGATAGAGAGTTTAACCTTGGAAAGTGTTGAATCATGGTTTAAAAGCACGGAGGATGAATTTTCTAAGAGATTCAACACTAGATCTAAGTTTGATGCATGTAGATGGGTAGAAGAGAACCTCTACCATGATTTGTATGAAACTTTTTTCTGTTGTTTCCCAGTAGAAATGTATGAATGGCTCTCGGTATATGCATCTAGATCAAGATGATATTATAGATCATGCGTGTGGACCCAAGAAGAGTCCCAGAGGCTATAGGATGCAGATCTGACGTGGAATCTTGCTGTGGATCATTGGTGGAAAGGAGTACTAGCTAGCTGCACTCTGGAGTATGCTATTTCTACATATTCTTATTTGGAAGTTGCTGATTTTGAGTTTCTATGGGAGCCCAGAGGATCATTTCTATGTGCTATACCTCTGGCCATGAAGATCTTGATTATTACCTTGAGTTTAGAGGCATTTCTGACGGCTGGCTAAACCATTCTGAGTGCTGGGTGCGGAATCTAGGGTGGAGGAAGATGACAAATATTATGACGGAGAAAGAAAGGGAGGAGATACGACTCAAGTATAGTGAAGTGTGTGAAAGGGAGATTGCTAGACAATGTGAGGTTGCAAGTGTGATGGATCCATGGAGGTAGATGTTGCGGGAAGGAGTTGAGGTTCACACAGAGGATGTGGAACCTGAGCAGTATGTGCTACCCCATCTTGGAAAGCATGTAAGAGAGACCCCTTTGGCTTCTGATGAGAGTTCATCACGTGGAGAGAGAAGAGTCCTTAGCATGTATATGAACCCACCTAGTGACCAAACCATGACGCTTGGTTTTTCAGATCAAGGAAGGAATATCACTGACCCAATTGGTATCAGTGGAAGTGACATATCTGTGCCCAAAAGATATAATTTTTCATTTCCCACTTCTATGGATATGCATACTATTCCAGTATTCAGAGGAATTTTTTGACAAGGAGAAAGTACACAAGCCTTCGGTCTCACATCTAGGATTGGTGCGGGGTACACTACCGGTAGTGGGGCATTATCACAGACCTTCGATGCACAGTTTAGTGGAAATTTGGAGAACCTTGGCACGACCACTACAGGACCTGGTGGATTGGGTAGGTTAGGAGGAACATGACCTGGTGGACTTGGAGGATGTGGTGGGTGAAGAGGCACAAGACCTAGTGGATCTGGTGGATTCAGCGATAGATGAAACATTAGAGGGAACCAAGGCTCTGGCTCAAGAGGATAAGGGCCCTAGTCACCTCCTCAAGTCTTCTTTGAGATGTCCTTACATTTTCTAGATTACAGAGGTATTGAAGATGCTGCAAAACATGTTCACAAGTGTGAGCTGCTTTGGTGCGCGAAGGGGATCACAACCCCAGAGTGTAAGGATAGTTAGTTTTCAACGACATTGCAAGGGCGCGCACATATATGGTATATGAAATATGACCCTCATTAAATGGTGGTGGATTATACTGCTTTAAAGAACACCTTTTTGGTAGAATTCCACATCCCTGAGTTTGAACATAAGAGCATCAACGCCCTGAAGGAGATTCAATAGGGAATGGAGGAGAGTGTATGGGAGTATGATGCACGGTTGAAAACCCTCCTATTAAAATTATCATCTGATATTCACCGTCCACAACATGCTCAATGGTTTTTTGGGGGGTTGATAAAACCTTTTAGAAGAGCTCTATCTCATAAAACTTTCACAGATCCGCACGAGGTGATAGAAGCTACTCTGCACACTAAAGCTGTTGGAAGTGTTCATACTGGTGTTAGCTCATTTCTGGAAGCTCAAATTTCTACTATGGCTAAGTAGTTGGAGAATTTGTCTGCGAACTCACCCCATGAGACTCACAGTGATATATGATGTACAAATTATGAAGTAGAGGTGCATGTCAAGGATAGTTGCCCCCGGAGTATGGTACATGCCGTAACAGTAGATTGTGAACTCTATCATGGGGACCATGATGCAAGTAGATGTCCCTTATTATAGTGTGTAATTTGGAAGAATGTGTCTTGCTACTATAAGATCTACACCTCTATGACCCATGATACTAAGGATTGTAGGCTTATTGACCAGATCCAAGGCCATTGATCATGGGGTGTGCCAGACCAGCATTGTCAGTAGTTCTAAAGGTGATGATCTCTGTTATGAAGAGTGCATATATGGAGGCACAATCAGAAGGGGATTTCATAGAGGATTCCGTGATTGTGGTAACCCCAGAGGAGGAAGAAGTGAGTTCCCACGTGGAACCTGTTTTAATTGTGGGTCTATAAAGCATTACAAATGAGAGTTCCCAAATCTATTGCAGTGCTCATGGTGCAGGAAGAAGCACAAGTATGAGGAGTGCCCATACAATGGATGCCACGGGTAACATGTGATGCAGGATTAGAACCTATTATGGTAATAACAAGAGCAGAGGCCATGCTCACAAAGGAAATACCAAGGCAGAAGGACCTGGGTTCAAGGGAAGAAGTGGTACATGGAAAGTACCCAGACCCTGCGCATCAAAAGGAGGTATATCAAGAAACTATGGACGTCATCTAAAGTTTACAATGAGAAATCCAGTGTCTAAAGGAGCAGTCCAGGTGGGAGGAGCAAAGAAGGAAGGTCAAGGCACCAAAAGATGACCTGGATGAGGTCAAGGAAGTATGTAAAATGATAAGGTAAGAGAATATTATTCCCTTGCTAGGAGCATGGTTGAGAGAGAAGGTACCACACGTCAGAGAAGAGCGTGAGAGGCAGGTCTTACATGCAAACCTTCCCCCTCACAACCTTGACTATGATAGGGATATTAGTTAAATGTGGTCATGGATGGATGGATCCTTAGTAATATGCTAATTGACATAGGTGCGGAGGTCAATGTTCTCACCTTGGATGCTTGGTATCAGATGGGAAGGCCTGCATTACATCCATCTTTGAATGTGTTGTATATGGAAAAAAAATGAAGGAAATGCCCATTGGTGTCTTAAAGGATGCAACTATCACCATTTAGGGAGCTAAGTTTACTGGGGACTTCAAAGTCTTGGTGCTCGCTGAGGTAGACAATTTTCGAGCACTACTTGGGTGCCTATGGTGCTATAAGAACAATGCAGATCTTCAGTTCAACCAGGGATACATAATATTTGAAAATGAGGAGGAACGGGTCATCATACCCTTGGCTGATGGGAATTCAATACTCTATACTAAACCTTTTGGAGAAGAGGTTCTGGATAGAATATATGTGCGCTCAATCAGGGATCCAGAGATAATGCATCCTACAGAAGGAGTCATCTAGTTTGAGGATGCTCAGTCCATAGGTGACACCACTAGTCTAACATGTGATAATTGGGTGCATGGAACCTATGAGTTAATCATAAGGCATTTGAGAGGATCAGTGATAAAGGTGACAAAGGCACGTATGGTCCGATGCTTAAGAGGAAAGGAGCTACCTAAGTACTTAGGAGGAGCCTTTCCTGAGGTCTTTTTGTAGAATATTGAAGCTTAGTGGAAGGAGGAAAATGAATGAAGAGGGATGTTAAGTTATGTCCTACTCAGAATTGATGTGCGCTAGTGGGAAATGCATCAGGATAATCTCTTGGAATGGCACAAAGTGAGAATTTCCTTCTCTGTTTGGTTCTCTAGAAGCAACGTGCCCACCACCATCAAATACTACCATGGTAAGGAACCCACCTCTTTCCACATCCAAGCCTATGAGAGAGACTGGAGGGAAGGTGAGGAAGATTTTCCACCATCCCTCTGGGTACACAAACTATATTCTACATTGTAGGGTTACGCGCGCGCATTGTACATCCACTGTAAGACATGCTGTCAAATAGGGAATTGGAAAGAACTATCGGTTGATCTCATCCAAGCATTTGAGTATTGAAGCACCAAACCATCGGTGGATAAGGCATTGCAGGAGGTCAAGTGCCTTACAATGGGGGATAGTACAAAGGTAGAGGATAGGATTGCAGAATTGCTAGGAGATCCATGCTTGGAGGGGAAATTTGGTGAAAATGAGTCTGATGAGGTGCATTTTGAGCGCGCATGCATAGAGAAAGAAAAAGGCATGATGGTCTATGTCATAGACGGTGAAGAGATGGAAAATTTGGAGGTTAACCATTCTCTAGGCTCACGTAAAGTAATGGATAGTGCTGATGAAAGAATGCGTGCCTATCACGAGACTTTAAAGACAAATAAGGTTAACATCGGCTCAGAAGAAGAGCCTAAAGAGGCTATCATCAGATACTATTGGTCGGAGAAGGAAGTGTATAAGATCATTGATCTTGTACATGAATTTGAGGATTTATTCCCACGTGGGTATCATGAACTCAAAGGCATTCACCATTACTTGGGGAAATGAGAATTAAGTTGAAGGAAGGTGCACGCCTGGTCTGGAAGAGACCATACTGAATGAATCCTAACCTACACATGAAGGTAAAGGAGGAAATAAACGAGATGATAGTGTCAGGAATCATAGAGTCTATGGAGGAGTTAGAGTGGATAAGTCCAATGGTGATTAGTATCAAAAAGGATGGAAGGATTAGGATATGTGTTTATTATAG
Source organism: Taxus chinensis (assembly GCA_019776745.2). Lineage (NCBI taxonomy): Eukaryota > Viridiplantae > Streptophyta > Pinopsida > Cupressales > Taxaceae > Taxus > Taxus chinensis. Next base: position 240,251,589 of record CM034148.1, read on the forward strand.
GGATCTAAATATAGTGTGTGTCATTGATCCCTTCCTAACCCTGTTCACTACAAAAATATTGGAAGGAGTGGTAGGGTATGAAGTCTACTCTTTCACGGATGGGTTCTCAAGCTATCACTAGGTGAGGATTGTAAAGGAAGACCAAAGAAAGACAATCTTTGCCATCGAGTGGGGAAGTTTTTCCTATATGGTCATGACTTTTGGGTTGAAGAATGCACCTGTTGTATTCTCACGCATTATAGTGCAGGCCTTCTAGGACTTCATCTATAAGTTTCTCTAGGTGTACCTTGATGATTGGACCGTGTATGGACTGGTTAAGGACCATTGTGACAATATGAAATTGATGTTTGAAAGGTGTCGGCAGTTGAAGATATCCCTCAACATCAAGAAGTGTGTATCTGCTACCTTGTTGGGACACATCATATGCAAAGAAGGCCTGCTGGTGGATCATGCCAAAATTACAGTGATTATGGGATTGGGGGAGCCAACTAGTCAAAGCGCAGTGTGTGGGTTTCTTGGAAACACGAGCTACTATCAAAAGTTCATCAAGGGGTATGCCAAGATCGCTGCACCTTTAGAATAGTTTCTCAGACATAAAAGTGCCTTCTATTGGGGAGATGTGCAATAAAAGGCATTCGACACATTGAAGGATAGGCTTGTCACCGTGCCTATATTACGTTTTCCCTCTTGGGATAAGCCCTTCCATATTCATGTGGATGCCTCTGGAACGACCATTGGGGCAGTGCTTGCACAACCTAGTGAGGGAATTGTTCATCACCCCCTATGCTTTGTAAGTAGGAAGTTGACACCAGCAGAGCAGAATTATACTACGACTGAGAGCGAGGCATTGTCTATGATCTACGTGCTTCATAAGTTTAGGCAGTATCTGCTGGAAAATCCCTTTATCTTCTACACTGACCATATGGAATTGAAATATTTGGTGAACAAGCCCATCCTACAAGGGTGCATATGTCGGTGGGTGCTATTATTCCTAGAGTTCAAGTTCACGGTAGTTGTCAAATCGAGCAAGAGTAATTCCGGACCTGACCATTTGTCTAGGATTGATTCAGGGGAAAATGTACAAAGCATTGAAGATTCCATGCCAGATGTGAAATTGTTTAGGTTGCGGTGCACGCCCTCAGAATTGGAGGATATGTCTGTGTTCCTTAAAATGGGTATGCCACTGGAAGGGATGAAGACATTAGAGAAAAATCAACTAGCCATACGCGTCGTGCCATACATGTTGAAAAATGGGGATTTATACAAACTAGGGCGTGATGAAGTTTTGCACAGGTGTGTACTATATCATGAGCACTTCGCCATCATAGAGGAAGCACATGGAGGAAGTGCAGGTGGACATTATGTAGGTGATGCCACCACACACAAAATATTAATGGCAGGATTGTGGTGGGAAACTCTGTATAAGGATTGCAAGGAGTACTGTAAAGTGTGTAACCATTGTCAGCTCATTGGCAAGCCAAGATGGAGAGATGAAATGCCTTTTCACCCTATCCATAGCACTGAACCTTTTGAGAAATGGGCAATAGAATTCATAGGCCCTATTGCACCAACAACGTGTAGGAATAGATCATGCTATATAATCACTTGCATGAACTATTTGATAAGGTGGGCAGAAGCAACCCTAACTAAAGACTGTACACTAGCTACAATAGCAAGATTTTTATGGAAGAACATTATCACGAGGTATGGATGCCCTTTAAGTTTAACCAATGATAGGGGTACACATTTCTTGAAGGAGACTGCGAGGATCTTGTTAGCAAAGTTCATGGTGGCTCATCACAAAACTACACCTTATCACCCACAAGTAAATGGAACTGTGAAAGAATTTAACAAAATACTGAGTCATACCCTGACAAAGATTTGTGATGTCAGAAGACAAGATTGGGATGACAAGGTATCATCCATATTATGGTCTTATAGGACAACTTATAAAAGGTTGAACAAAGCCACACCGTTTCAATTGGTGTTTGGCATGGAGGCTGTCCTACCAGTTGAGTTCATGTTACCTTCTCTACGTATAACGTGCATAAGAGAGCTGGCTGATGAGCAAGAAATGGAAGAAAGGATTGACAAATTAATGAAGCTAGATGAAAGGTGATCATTTGCCAAATGGAGCCAAACAACAGAAAAAGCAAAGTAAAAAGCATGACATGATTGCCACATTAAGAACAAGAAGTTTGAGGTTGGGAAGATGGTATTGTTGTATGATTATAAGTTTCTATGCCATCCTGGGAAGTTAAAAGTGCATTGGTTAGGTCCCTACATCATCTCATACATCCTTGATTCAGGTGCGTGCCAATTACAAGCGTTGGATGGGACGAGATTTCCAGGACACTTCAATGGGAGTAGGCTGAAGCCCTACTATAAATAAGTCTTCTCAATGTTTGTAAATAAGGCAGTATTGCCAGTTAGTTTAGGAATTTCTTTAATGCATTTTCCTTTCCTGTGTTTCCCTTTCTCGTTGTTGTTTTGTGTTGCGCCTTGGGCACCGGTAATCTCATTACTTTTTGAAGGTTGTAACTGTAGAGAGGTCCGCATATCATTTTAGTGTGGGATGGAGTAAAGTGGAAGAAATTGAAGTATGAAGGACCAGGAAGGAATGCATTGGAAATCCCAGTTGAATGGCCCTGTGAAGAAAGTACATGCAAGGAAAGGTGAAAAAGGATGGTTGGTGTTAGGATAAGGCTACATTTGGGATCCACGTACAAGAGAGGAAGAAGTGAAAAAGCAACATGAGGTAGGCGAGAGAAAAAATCATGATAGAAGAAGTGCCTTCGGTGCTGGTTATGCGTGCACAAGAGTCTCTTGTCAAGATGGATTGGTTGCATGCTAGAAGGTTGGAGAATTGTCCACGCAAGGTTGGGCGCGTGAGTTAAAGCACTAAAGTTGGGTTTGTTTGAAAAAGCAACATTAAGTGTTAAAGTACAGTGGTAGGTAAGGTAATTTAATGTTATAAAGTGGGAAAAACTATAAATAGAGGGTTAAGGCATTTCATTATTTACTTTGTGTATATGAATAAAGAGGTGATTTTGTATCATTGTAAACCAGGGATTCCAGAACTAATCCATGTGAAGAAAAATTTGAAGAGTTTGAGTGTGAGTAACTAGTTTGGATTTACAAACCAGAAGGAAGGGATTTCACGGGCGTAAGAGAAGTTGTGAGAAGGTGTTGTCTTGTGAAGGAATTATCCCAGTTAGGGTTTGAAAAACTAGGGCACAAGTTTATGAGGTTCTCTTCACAAGTTTGAGATCTAAGGTTGGAAGAAGTGGAAGAGTAGAGTAAAAATATGAGATTAAAGTGATAAAAGGACCTAGACAATAGCACCCAAGAAACCAATCATATCACCCAAGAAGCCCAAGGGAAAGGGCAAGGGCAAGGGCAGAGAGCCAACAACAACCACCAAAAGAATGAATGAGGAGTGGTATGCAGAAATGTAGTACCTAGATGGAGTTTTTCTTAGGAAGGAGTGGGAATCCCATTTGAGAAAGATGGTGTTGAGTGATTATAACCATCACACAATCACAACAGAGAAGGAAATGGCACTGGAGTTAGTGCACCTGACGAACAAAAGGACACTAGAGGGTTTTCCCATCTATAGCGATGAGGTAGAAGTGAAGTTGGATAAGGTAGGGTTATTGCAACTCTATGAGTTGCCCTACTTTGGAAAGTATGAGTGCCTTTATCAGTGGCTGATGTTGCACATACATGAGGACCACTTTTACTTCGTGGGGCACAAGATGCACATAACCCCTCAACTAATTTCAAATTTTATAGGCCTCATCTGCGAGAGAGAAAGAATTGATGATGACCTAAGAGACAATGACGCCATCAAAGCAACCGTCACTATATATGATTACAAGAAGGGGTCAAGGTATTTTGATATTGTGGAAATCCCAAATCCTGTCATGAGAATGGCTGCACACTTGGTCACAAAGTTAAATGGTCAAGAAAGGTGGATGCAGGTGAATAAGGCCTGGTTGAATATGTGTAGAAAAATATCAGAGGACACAATCTAAAATTTATTGGCCTTCATTGCAGATGAGATAATCAACAACGCACAGGAAGGAGACAAGATACTTTTTGGAAATATTCTCTCGACAATTGTATTTTCAGAGATAGTAGTGCCTAACGCAGAAGACAAGTTTGTTTGGGAGTATCTTCCTGAAGATCCCTCGCCGACGAAAAGATTTGCAAAGTATACATGTGAAACAATGACAACCTCCCACAAGGTGCACCTGGACAAGTGGTATAAGCACATAAGGGATGCGTTCGGGGTAGAGTGGAGAATCCCAAAGCAACTACTAGCATTTACAAAGGGAGAAGATGAGTTTGCTATGTATTAACACTTTTGCATAGGAAGATTCATGATGGTGGATGAAACCATGAGCCCATGGTGTAAACTCCCATTCTCCTTCACCGCCCAGTACTTCCAAGTAGGAGTTAACATGTTCATAGAAGCAAAGAGACTAAGGTTTGACCTTAGTGAAGTTGATCAGGACAATAGGGAGATGCGTAGGATGCTAGTCTACCTTAAGAAGCACGTGTACATGGAAAAGTACGTAGCGCATGAAATTAGAATGATGAAACCCCTGACTCTAACAATTACAGGAAAGTCCCCGACACGTGTATATCTCTGCATTAGGCCAAAGTTTGAGAATGTTGCATACCTGGAGAATGATGTCTCCATACTTGAAGAACCTATTAGTGCAGAATCATAGCACCCCTGAATGTATGCAATTAGATGGGTCGAGACTCTCAGTGTGATTGCACAACATGGAGCATCTCTCAAGGTGTGGGACCTTACGAGTTGAGAGAGATCTCCAGATTGAGGGCAGTTCCTATCCCTCTATTCAGGTGTACACAAAAAAATTGCAGAAGATCTATTCTAACTCTATTCTATCTACCAAGGAGACATGGTTAGAGAGATGCAAGAAAATAAACCTAAGCTAATGAGGTGATACACCAAAGGAATGCTAGACACTTGTTTTGCAGTTTAACACAGACCACATGAATGTAATACAAACATCATGCACATATGACCAAATCACAATAAGAGATCAGAGAGACAATAACAAATACATGAGAGGGTCAAGAAACAACCATAGACATATATATTATTGCTTAGGAGTCGATACAGTATACTACAATAGCCAAGAGGAAAAACTTGCATTACAACCCGAAGGAGAGGTTATAAAAGCTCCACAAATCCTTCTGTAAACAAAAAAAGAAAGGAGGGCACAAAATAGAAATGTCCAACCCTTTATAATGAGCCCCGACCTTGCCTTTATAGATTCAACAGAAAGAGAAGAAGGAGAAAGAAGTGGGAAAATTAATTCGAGGCTCATCTACTGCCATCAATGCCTCCTACAAAATCCATTTGTTGTGGCTACATCAACTACTTGTTCGGTGCCTTGAAGGAGGAGGAAACGATAGATTGGATCAAATCTGATCTGGTTGTTGCAAGCAAATAGATCCTGTATTAATGGACCGAAGACATTTCCTCATTTTTTTCCCACCTAACCTTTCCAAACTTAAAGTTTCAAACCTCCATGGCATAGATGAGGCCAAGATCTTCCCAATGGTGCCAGATTTGTTGGATTTCGAGCACTGAGTCAAAAGATATGCCCATTTGAAATTTGAATCGGGTCTATACAAAATAGTGGGAACCAACTACTAAAATAGGGCCCTTTTGAAACCGAACACATGGAGGGCTAGCACATGTCTCAGGGAAGCCTTTGTATTTTTATTTTGGATTTGTGCTGGGCTGACACATGGCTTCTTCCGTGGCTTACTCAGTTTCTTTATGTTTTTGGCTAAGTCTTTTGCTCAGAGGGGTCATATATCTGACCAGGGAAACGTGGAGGCCTGATGCTTGTTTGGAAACCTTCCCCTAATTTTTATCTTGAATTAACACTGTGTTGACACTTGGCACCCTCCGCTGGCCTGTCTCAATGCTTTGACTATTCAACCCTAATCCTGTCCCTTTATGAAGCTGGAGGCGTGGAGGCTCCACGCTCACTTAGATACCCATTGAGTTTCCTTTGAAGGAGTGTCAGGTTGACACGTGGAAGCCTCCACAGGCCCTTGGACTTTTCAGTGGCTTCTCTTACCTTTTTAGACCCTGAACATGTGGAGAGCTGGCACTCGTTCTCCATACTTAGTTGTTTTTGGGCCCACTCTGTCCTATTTTTCAACTTGGACTACGTGGAAAGCCCACACTCATTTGGGTCTCCACTTTTGGATTTACCTTTGGGGATGCACCAATCTGACGCGTGGAGGATTCTGCTAGCACTTCTATACTTAGTCTTTTTTGAGGCCTGCCCTATCTGCCTTTTTGACTTTTATCTGTTGACTCTACCTCCTTTTTGGGCCTGGGATAGGTGGGGGCCTGGTGCTTGTTTGAGCATACCCTTTTAGATTCAATCTTTGGAGGTGTGCCGTTTGGACACTTGGCAGCATCCATTGTCTCCTCCACACTTAGCTATTTTTTTGGGCTCGTTCTGAACTATTTTAGAGCTTGAAGACTTCAAACTTTTTCCGTTTCTTCTCCTTTGAGCCTATGGATTCTTTGACACTATCTTCTCCTTCCCCGACCCTGCTATTCCATTTCTGAGCCCACTTGTAATCTATTTGTTGGATTTGAAACATGAGTTTGTTCGACAAAGCCATTTCTAAATTTCTTCTTGCACGAGATCGTTCAATATTTTACAGGCCTTGCCACTCCATTATAGAGTCCTTATGTTGCCTGATTGTAGGATTTGAACGTAAATTCTCTGGCTTCTCCTTGTGCGGGGTCGTGGCTGATCCAATTTTACCTGAGGGGAAAATATGAATAACAAATCCCACGGGTAGAAGAAATCTTGTGCTCAAGAAATGGGAGAGAGAAGAAGGAAAATCACCAAGTGTGCAGACATCCTATCTAGTAAGCGTGCTAGAGGCAAGCGCCAAACCTAGCACCTATACGCATAGGAAGAAATCCTCGGTAAAGGAGAAGACCCTAGAAGAAGAGGCTCTAGAGAAACCCCTCGCTAAGGAGAAGTTGCCAGAGTTAGCAGAGAAGGATGGATCCCCTATGAAGAGTCACCTCTCAGAAATAAGTAGAGGATAAAAGAGGAGACCGACTCGGAAGAAATTGGAGCTTGGAGAAATACATAGGCAAAAAGGATGATGACGATGAATAAGATGATCTTGAAAGAGATCAAGAGCAACCTGTCTTCAGCGTGCACAATTCAAAAGAGGAGGGTGGAGAAGAAGAACATGGGTCCCTTTCCGTCCAGTGCAAGGGTAGATAGGAGAAGGAAGGGTCACAGGACATGGGAAGAAGTGAGGAGGATGGCGTGTAGAAGAAGAAAATTATAAGCCTTAGGCAGGAAAGGAGCAAGTAAATGTGTAAGAGAAAGGAGAAGCACTGAAAAATAATCGAGGCCTTGGTAGAACAAGAATTGGAGCACAACACTGACATAGTGATGGAGAGGTAAGGCGGAAGGAAAGCATTGAGAAAGAACAGGTCAGTGTGAGGAGGGTTCATGGCTGGTCTAACGGTGAGTTTCCCCAAAGCCACGCACTGGGAAGGAAGAGCCTTGAGTACAGAATGAGGACAGTCATGGGTTTCTGTTGAGGACCAACGGAAGGTGCTTTAGATGTGACTTCTAGAGCAGTAGTATAGCCACGGAAGAATTATAGCTATGACATCATTTTTATGAGGAGGGCACGCTACCCCAGGATAAGAAGGATGCTCTCTTGGGTGTTTGAGTCCCATAGTGACGAGCGGGTTCAAGGATACCAAGGGGCAATCATGTTACTCCGGAGTCTAACGGGAGCCAACCCCTTGTAAAATGCCAAACAAAATCTCGGATGAAGTAGTGATGTAATGTGCTCAAAAAGTTCGGCGATCGAGGCTAAGGCCTAGGCTCTTGGAAAGAAATGGACAGAGTAGATATCTAGCGGACAGGTCGAAAAGAAGGAAGAGGAGTTGGATGAGAAGACTAAGGGCTTGAAAACGGAAGGTGATCAGTGAAAGTTGAATGAAGCAACGAACAAGGGATGAGAAGGTGAAGGTGCCGTGAAATATACAAAAAAGAGTGGAGTCATCACAAAGGAACATTATATTGAAGTAGCTAGACCTTAATGCATCGTAAAAAAAAGTATAGATCCACTCTTTAATTCTAGAAGATATGACACACATCCTCCACCATGGAGAGACAAAACCGTCTGCCCGGAGTTCATGGAAGAAGTGGAGCACGTTAGAGAGGGAGGCTAATGAACGTGGGGTAGTAATCATTGCCTGAGTATAGCTAAGGGGTCACTTGTGGATGTTAAGATTACTACCCAATCGTTTGAGGGCCTTGTACGATAATTCGTGCCAGACAGGAATAGCATGGCAAGATCTTGGTCACCCACTAGAGGAAGAGCTGAAGAGAGGAGTTTCATGAGAAGAATAAGGGAAATAGGGAAGAAAGGGAAAATATCCTTGATGAGGTCAAAAAAGAAATCTGAGGCCAATTTTGAAACCCTTTTAAGGGGGTCAATAAAAAATCAGTTGAAGGAACCGTACCCAACAGATTACTAGACCGATGGAACGCACTGAAGACATGAGCAAGGAGTTGGAGAAAAATGTTGAAACTATGAACACTCAAGAGAGGACTGAGTTTTAGGGAGGAAGCACCCTAGTCGCGTGGGTGACCTTTGCAGAGAGCGCAAAATGAAGTCGATGACTGGAGCAAGTTGGAGGCCGATTGCAAACTATATTTTCCTAGCTTGTTGAAATAATGCCCATCACTTCCCATTCTTATTCTTTCCCAATTTCTTCATCCCCTACTTATTTTTCTACGACGAAATTCTAATGTAAGTCTTTATTCATTGGCGGAAGAGAAGTGTTCTCGCAGACAAACGAACATGCCTAGTGTGGGGGTGAGGTTGGGACCCCAAAATATGGCCAAGTAATAAAAAGGCGCGCAGGCACGTAAGCAGAATTGATAAGGTGTGCGCCAAGGAGAAGGCACAAAGATAGGGTTGAAGGAAGGGTTAAGGAAAACCAGTGGCGTGTGCATGGACACTCTCGTTCTCCAACTTAGCTTTTTTTGGGCCCACTCTGTCCTTTTGTTTTCAACTTGGACTCGTGAAAGCCCACACTCATTGGGGCTCCACTTTGGAATTTTACCTTTGGGGAATTCACCAATCTGACTCGTGGAGGATTCTGCTAGCACTTCTATACTTATCTTTTTTGATGCCGGCACTAGCTGCCTTTTTTTTGACTTTTATCTGTTGACTCTAACCCATCTACCCTCCTTTTTTGGGCCTGGGATAGGTGGGGGCCCTTGTGCTTTTTTGGCATACCCTTTTAATTCAATCTTTGAGGTGGCCCGTTTGGACACTTGGCAAGTCAGCCTTTGTCTCTCCCTCCACTCTAGCTATTTTGTTTGGGCTCGGTCTGACATTTTAGAGCTGAAGACTTCAAACTTTTCCTCCGTTTCTTCTCCTTTGGGCCTTGGATTTCTTTGACACACTATCTCTCTTCTCCTTCTCTCTTCCCCTACCCTGCTATTTTAGTCCATTTTCGCGCCCACCACTTGTAATCTATATTTGTTGGATTTGAAACTAGTTTTTGTTCGACCAAGCCATTTCAAATTCTTCGTGCAACGAGATCGTTCAATCTTTTTTACAGTCCTTGCCACTCTCCATTATAGAGTCCTTCTGTTTGCCCTTATTGTAGGATTTGAACGTCCCTCTCCTGGCTTCTCCTTGTGCGGGTCGTGGGCTTGATCCAATTTTTACCTAGAGGGGGAAATATGAATAACAAATCCCACGGGTAGAAGAAATCTTGTGCTTCAAGAAATTGGAGAGAGAAGAAGAAAATCACCAATGTGCAGACATCCTATCTAGTAAGCGTGCTAGAGGCAAGCGCCAAACCCTACACCTATAACGCATAGGAAGAAATCCTCTTAAATGAGAAGACCCTAGAATAATATCTCTAGAGAAACCCCTCGCTAAGGAGAATTTGCCAGAGTTGCAATAAGGAATGGGATCCCCTATTGGAAGAGTCACCTCTCAGAAATAAGTTCGAGGATAAACAGGATACCTACTCGGAAGAAATTGTGAGCTTGGAGAAATACATAGGCAAAACTGTGATGACGATGAATAGAGATCTTGGAAAGAGATCAGGAGCAACCTGTCTTCGGTGCACACTTCAAAAGAGGAGGGTGGAAGATAAACATGTGGGGGTTTTCCTTCGTGTCATTCAAGGTTAGCTATGAGAAGGAAGGTTCCCAGGAGGCCATGGAATAAGTGAGGAGGATGGCTTGTAGAAAGAATAAATTCTAAGAAGCCTTACGCAGGAGCAAGTAAATGATGTAATAGATAGAAGCACTGAAAAATACTCTGAGGCCTTGGTAGAATCCCGAATTGGAGCACACACTGACATAGTGATGGAAGAGGGTAAGGAGGAAAGCAAATTGAGAAAGAACAATTCAGTGTTGAGGAGGTCCTGGTCTAACGGTGATTTTCCCCAAAGCCACGCACTTGGGAAGGAAGAGCCTGATACAACAGAATTGAGGACAGGTCTGGGTTATGTTGATGACCAAAGGAAGTGCTATGCATTCTTCTATAGCAGTATAGCCCGGAGAACTTATACTATTACATCATTTTTATGGAGGCCACGTACCCAGATCGAAGATGCCTCTCTTGGGTGTTTGAAGTCCATAATTGACTAGCCGGAGTGCAAATAGACCAAGGGGCAATCAATTTTAACTACCGGAGTCTAAGGGAGCCAACCCCTTGTAGATGCCCAACAAATCGGTCGGATGAAGTAGTTTATGTAATGGTGCTCAAAACGGTCCGATCGAGGCTAAGTCTTAGGCTCTTTGGCCTCACTGCCAGATTCAGATATCTAGAGGGAAGGTAGAAAGAAGGAGGAGGATGTGTCTGAGACTACTCATAAGGGCTTGAACAATACGAGTTGATCATGTGAACTAGCTGAAGCACGAATCAGGGATTAGCAATGTGAAGGTTGCGTGAAATATCAAAAAGTGGAGTCTATCCACAGTACAATTTTGAAAAATTTTTTTTTGTGTGGAAAAGTCATCTAGACCTAATGCCTATCGAAACGTATAGATCCACTCTTTAAATTCTTAGAAGATAGTGACACACATCCTCACCATGGCAGATACAACCGTTTGGCCCTGGAGTTCATTGAGAAGTGGTAGCCGCTTAGAGAGGGAGAATAAATTGGAAAGTTGTAGTTAAATTGTCTGAGTAAGTAAGTGTTACCTTGTGGATGTCATATTACTACCCAATCTGTTGATGCCTTGTACTCTCATTGTGCAGACAGGAATAGAGTGCCAGAGCATCTTGTTCACCACTCATGAGGCATGCTGAAGGAGTTTCATGAGAAGATAAGGGAAATTATGGAATAAAAGGGAAAAATATCCTTGCTGAGGTCAAACAAGAATCTTAGGCCATTGAAACCTTAGGGGTTCAATAAAAAATCAGTTGAAGGAACCGTAACCACCGATTACTAGAACGATGGACGCACTTGAAGACATGAGCCCCCATCAGAGGAGTTTTAGAAATTGTTGCACTATGAACACTCATGAGATTGACTGAGTTTAGGGAAGTTAAGCACCCTAGTCGGTGGACCTTTTTCCAAGAGAGCGCAAAATGAAGTCGATGCCTGGATCACGTTGGGGCGACTTGCAAAATTATTTTCCTACTTGTTGCAAATAATGCCATCACTTCCTCCCCAATTCTTTCTTTCTTCTTTCCCGAATTCTTCCATCCCCTAATTATTTTTCTACTACTACGAAATTTTCTAATGTATTCTTTATTCATTTGAGAATTTTCTCACGCATACAAAGAACTGCATATGTGGGGTGATGTTGGGACCCCAAAATATTGGCCAATTATAACAAGGCGCGCAAGGCACTTAAGGCATAATTGAATAAGTGGTTCGCAAGGAGAAGCAAACACAAGATGGGTTTGAAGGAAAGGGTTTAGAAAACCCGTGGCGTGTGCAATGGACAGAGCTATGCTTCATGACTTGTAGCCTATATTGGTGTTTTGTACAGAACAGGAGAAAAGCGTGACCTTATAGTGAATGGAGGATTGGGAAAGGTGCCAACATGAAAATGTGATTCCCATGAAGGAGTATTCTTAGAATGAGGATTTCTAAAATACCATCATTACAAGGAGTGGAGAGTCAGATCTTAAGGAGCATTCTTTATGGATGGTCACCAATTTGACCTTGTGATGGATCTGTAGTCCCCTGAAAGCAAGTTGGAGATTTAATAAACCTATATAATACAAGCACCCACATAGTAAAGATCATACCAGACACGTATGAGAAGTATAGATTCGGAGCTCCATAGAACTACTATGAGCATTTGTGGATTTGGTATAGCTATATAGGGAGTTGTAATTAAGGTCTGGGTTAGAATTTTTTTCTTTGTTGGATAAAGGCCATGATCCCTTCTGTGATGTATGAACTTTCGTTCTGAGTAAGCTATGGTAGTCGGACTGGATCCTTGAATGTAATGAGGTTACAAATTAATTGGTAATGAACTAATTTATTCGGTTCATATCTATATCTTTTTCATTTCTTTTTCGTTGGATGTTATGAAAATAGATGTAACAACCCTTATGATTTTTCCTTCTGTTGTAGTTTTTATCTGTTTTGTAAGTACCAAGAAACTCTATTTATATGAATACTTTTTTTAGGGGCTTTTCTGATTCCCTAGAGATCGTCGGTCCTCATTTCCACAATTATTCATTAAGTTCCTGACATTGATGATGGTTTCCCACTTAACTCACCATCAAAGGAGACTTGGCGCCTGCTGTTGCCTCGTGTGAGTGCTTAGTGCCCGTTAGGTGATAGCCACATGCTGGTATTCCCCTTGTTCTTCTAGTGGGTTGTAAAATGACACAATCACAAGGAACATCACACAAGTTTTGGTAAACCAATCTCAATTAAAGAACTACTCCCTATCTGTTCCCATGATAGTTTGACATAAATGATCAACACAATGGTTAAAAAATTATTCAAGTTTTAAGATAAAACAAGGTGTAAGTTATTACAAGGGGGTGATGTGATTTCTGATCAAAGTATACTATAACGAGTTTTTAGATCCGAAACAAGAACTAATCCAAAAAGTGGAAGTTATGAATGTGTATCAACGTAACAATACCACTAATATACGTTAACCAGATTTGTGAAAAAGTAAGGTATCGGTCCTCACAATAAATATTAACAGACGTGAAAACCCGAATGATATAGTTTTTAAGGTTGAGTAACATTAAAAATAAACACGTAAGGCCAAAGTATACTAAGAATTTATTAAGTTGCTTGTAGTGTACGTTACAATTTAGACCACGTTAGGGTCGAGTTTTTACAGAATAAGATGTACGTAAAATCAAAATTGTTTTGGATGTGATACAAAGCAACGTACACTTCAAAAGGAAAAAATGAAGATCAAGCCTAATTGTGATGAAAATATTGATTAGATGTATCAAGATCAAATGGATAAAATCAGATATGAAGACCTACCAACACACTTCATTCACGTTTACCATCAGTCTCAAGAAAAGACGACTGTAAACAGTGAAAAACTGGCGGACAGGTCATCGATTAAATAACACATGTATGTTGCTCTCTTTGATCCAAATATCACAAAAAAATAACAAAGGAGTAGATCAAGTGGGATAAAATACTTGGTCCTCACTTCGAAAAAGTTTTGCCACCTTAGGGCGAGTGAAAAAAATAAGGTAAAGTAAACATCTTGCAAATTTGTTGATGAGTGACCACTTATTTTAAAAACTTTGATTGACTCTCCCCTTGTTTCGATAAACAGGTTTTGAATCCGAACAAATTTCTTACTACTTTCGCAACTCTATGAACATGATTGGTTTTGTAGATGATCAGCAAGTTGGCTCCAAAAGCAAATGGCTTCCTATTTGTTTTCCTCTCACTAGGTGTCCACAAATTATACCAACGAGCTTGGTTTTCTAAGGAATTCATACTTAACGAAACCTTGGGGCAAATCCCGGTTTTAATTTACCCCCCCTTCGATACAATGAGCAATAAATACATTCATGTGTATTTCACTGGGGTTACGTCATGATAATTTTGACCTCTAAACTCCACTGTATACGTAGAAAAGTATAGTGGAGGCACTTCCCATTCCATTCATCCACACGGTCCCTCTTACTTGGACTATTGGGATTCCTAGGAGCATCTCTCTTTGTTATCTTGAAGGATTAATGCCAAGGGAGTTTTTCCTGTTTCCGCGGAAGAGCCGTTATCTTTCTTAACCAAAAAATGGGCATATACATTGTGTTTGAATTTAGTGTATTTTCTTATCTTTGAACTAATCTGGTTTTGGTTGTACACTATTTTGGTAACCTGTATCAAAATATTTAGTAATTGTTTAGACCTAATTCTTTTACAAGCATCTTTAGGTCTTGCAATGCAAATTTTAGTAGCTCTCGCAAAAAATATCAAATCATCATAAAAAAGAGGATTCAAGTGTTGTTTTTGATTCCCAAGACCACTTACAAGGGTGGCGAGGGAGATCAGACGCAACACAAAACCCAACCCTAAACAAAAATGGAGATAATCATGAAATCAAGTTCAAAGCATTCAATTTTAACTAATTGAAGTTCAATTCCCTTATCAAAAATCTTAATGACATGTTTTTTGAAAGCATGAAAATGTGAGAAATCATTTTTGATATTCCAAGATCACCTAGAAGGTGTCGAGGGAAAAACATACGTTATAGCTAGCCTCAATAATGAAAATGCAATCTTCATTAACTTGAACCAATAAGAAAATTAGCATCAAAGCATGATCAATATACCTTGCACATCAATAGTTAGCCTCAGAAACCCTTTAAGGCTTTAGAAAATCAAAGGAAACAGCCTTTCCAATTTTAAACAAGGTTCAAATTTTATGCTGCATGCCTGCATGCCCTTAGAGCATATGCATGCCCCTCAGCAGCATATGCACTCCTCAACAAAAAGTGTGTCTATTTGTCAAAAACATATGAACTCCAAAATGTGTAGATAGAGAAGCATATGCGCTGGTCTAAGAACAAGGGCGCGTATCTTTCACAACCAAGATTTAAATGATGTATAGCAGTGTATGCACGCCCAGGAAGAACTTGCATGCCCGTAACAACAGATGCATGCCTGGTAAATGGAACACATAGGGTTGAAAACCCACAGTTGACAAGTGCATGGACAGAGAAGCATATGTGCAACCTTTTCAATCATATGTGGCATGTATGAATAAATCGACAAAGATAGCAAAGAAAATGCATGCCCTGCAAGGGTTATGCATGCCCTTTACACCTTTTCCTAGTTATAGCGTATGTGCGCCCCTTCCAAACACTTATGTGACTACCTAGAGATGACGTCAAAATACGAACATCTGACCTCAAAATCTCAAAAAGGTTAAAAATTTGATCCTTAGCCCAAATTTAGCAATGACCCATCTAAATTAAACCCCTAAGGAGACTCGACACAGGCGAAGTATTACAAAAACATCTTAGGGATTCACATATTTCTATGTTGCATAATCAAGGGTTATCAAAAAGTGATAAACATTCAAAAGCTTGAATCAACTTCTATGGACCTGGAATTGGTCCCCACCGGCGTGCCATATGTGCTCATGTATGAATTTTCATGCTAATGAATTAAAACTAAACACCTAGGAGTTTCAAATCAAATGCAACCTAAACACTGAGCCAATCAAAATGAGAGCTTATGGAGACTAACACATCCTCAATTGCAGTAACTTTGACAAAACACACAACATAACCAAGATTAATCCCTACTCTTTAGACTTTCTAACTACAACTGAACCTAGTTTATATCCAAAACAATCAAAAGTTGATTGTTTGGTTTGATCTCAATGTTTTTGAGAATGGAATCTCATCAAACATGGCTACAAGACCATTTGATTTCTCCCATATTCTTCAAGCTTGATGGATGAAATGCAAGATGAGATGCTAGATTATCAATTCTAATGAGAATGCTCAAGATCCAATGCCTATAGTTTATGCTATAACAACGGTGGTTCACAAAAGAAATGTAGGAGGAGGGTTATTTATATAACCTTTGGTCTGAGAGAGCTTTCATCCTATTATATGTGGGATAATATCAAAGCAAGGTTAGTAATGGATAAACACACTTTAGATAGTTATAGTTTACTTTAGGAGACGTTGAATCTAATCATTAGTGACTCATGGGAGTTGAGGGAGGTGTCTTAATTAATCAAGGGTGATTAATTAATAGGTAGGTGCAAGCTATAGAAGATTTTTGGAGGAAAGTAGTATGATCTGGGTTATGAGAGGGATTTAATCCAATAAACGACGATTTATTGATTCAAGACAAGAAAGATAATTAATTAGTGATATTAGTAATCTAGGTAGAAATGAACACTAATTTATGGAAGGTGTTAATCGACATCCTAAGTGATGAGGAGGCTACTATCTAACAAGATGTAGTTAATAATGAGAAAAAGTTGGTAAATGGTGATTTGTTACTAAGTTTGTCATTGACCAAAGAGAGTGATATCATGGTATTAGTAAGTGTCGTTAATTAACCCAAGAAGAGGTGCTCACTTGATGAAGTGTCCTCACTGCTAAAATGACGGGAAGAGAAATTATTAACAATTTAAAGCATTAAAATACTTATGTCAAATTCGAGTGTTCTACAATTTAGCTAGATTTTCACATGGCTATTAGTTTGGTTGTTAAGTGTTTTTACACCCAACATTGTAGTTGCGTTGTTTTTGTGGTTTCCATGGGTTACCCTTGTCCTTGATTCTCTTCTTTTGTTTGACCTGTTGTACGGGGTAGGGTCCCCCTAAACCCTCCTTTATCGATAATTTAAAAAATGACAATTTCTATGTTTACGGGGAGGTTTCAGTCCCTTCGGATTGTGTATCTGTATTTATTAAGGTTCACAATGTGATTATATGGGGAGAAAATATGATTTGATAGATAAAAAAGGATAGGGTTTAGTGTTCTGAATGAAAATGTGAGGGATGCGGATAACCATTTCAGGTATGACTAAGGGTGTCTACAAATTTCTTGTCCTTGTAGGCAATGCTAAACCATTACATAATTTTGGGAGAACATATTATCAAGGTTGAACTTAAACGTTTCTGTTGGTGTTTTCTAGAGTTTAATAAGTCAAATAAATTCAATTTTATTAAAAATAATGCGATCGTATTTCAACAGTTGAATCATCCATAAATAAATAAAAAAATTAATTGTTTGTATTAGATGAGGGGTTTTCCAAAATTGCCTGTTACATCATCATACTCACTTTGAAACATATCATTAACACCAATTAGATGCCGAATAATATCAACTTATTGGTACCTCATGCTGATAAGGTGTTGTAACACTAAAAGAGATTTCAATTTCTTTCCTTTCCTAAATATACTAAAAGGTGGTTTGACATTTTTTGGCAAACCCCGTGCGAAAAAGGTCAACTCAAAACTTTTAAGTTTCTCAGATTTTTCGGGTTACAAGTTTGGCTATGTTTAGGTTAGCCACCTCAGAACAAGATACAAATTTTAATTATTTGGTTTTGAACAGTCTTGGAAGTCACTTTGGTCAAACTAACAACGTGGGTGCAGTTACAGAATGCCTGCCCATAGATTGTAGCCACTTCATTGTTACCCCCTTGTCAGAACTATGCAACAACCATAAACGACCATGTAAATCCTTGTAAAAATACACAAATGGATATATATACCAACCTGATGTCTTCAACTGCAACAAGTTGCAAGTTTGAAGAAAATGTACAATTTACAAGCATTTTCAATTTACACTTGCATTCAATAAGGTACACTTGATTTTTTAAATTTCTTTCCTTTTAGATTAAGAAGTGAATTATTTACAGTGTTTGAGTTTTATAAGTTCCTTCATTATCCATAAAATGAATAAAAGTAGCAGAAAAGGAAGGACATACCACTCATTACACTAAAATATTTTTTCTTTATTCATGAGGAATAATTGTGCCTATTTTTTCTCACTAAGCAAGCCCTGTGAAAAATACTGAATAGCAGGAATTCATAAATTTAATGAAATGAAAATGTAAGAAGGTAATAAAAACCTCATTGCCTTGAGGAGGTTGTTCTTCTTTCTTGAATTCTTGTATTCCATTCCAACCAGCTGTCCCCTCTCAACTGCATCCATTCATGGTACCTGGAAAGAGAGAAAAAATGGTGTCAATACGAGCTCAGGGTTTTAATCTTACCTCCTTAATATTTTCCAGTTTTTAGAAAAACTCCATCAAAGTGCAATTATGGTACATAGAAAGTTTTCAGTACATCTCAAACAATTTTTAAGATTGTAGTAGATAAGTTAAATGAAATAAATCTAAGCTTAGAAGAGAATATAATTCAAATTTGTACATCATTTGTCAAGTTTCAAAAGAATTCTTTTTAACTTTCCAGGAAAGGTACACTGTTCATAAATATAATAGGTAAAAAGATCCAATAAAATTCCATACACAACTTGTAGCCTTTACATGATCTGAAAGTATGAATGATTAAAGAACATATGGAATCTCACCATATGTGGAATTATAATGAATCGAACAACATTCAGGAGGCAACACAGTAAAAAGCAAAGAGTCATTGCGCCTGAGATTTATTAGAACACATATGTGTAATTCACTCATAATCCTTGAAGCTCAAATGAATGATCAACATCTAAGGATTCCTCTTTCTAGAATAGAAAAAAAAGAAGATAAAGAATTAGTTTTAATTCCAAAAAATCTCATGAACAATCTCCCCGCTCTTAGAAATAAAAGTACAGACCTATAAAAGAACATAAGGCAAGTCAGCTATTGTAAAGCCAATAAACATCAAACATAGTAGGTACAAAGGTTAATGCAAATTACAGTTTTCCATCAGAATGAAAAAATGTCAGGTACATTCTGTTGAACAAAAATATTCAGTACAAATTTTCATGGACAACTAAGTATTTAGGCCTTTCCCATCACTTAGCTCAACCAAAGTTTCCTCAAAAGATGTTAAAGCAATAATTATGCAGTTCTTTAACCATGTCAGGATTACCCAGCAATCAAGCTCCAAAGAAAAAACATCTACATATAGATTTCATCCTGAGAAAATGACTTTCAGAGTAAACTATTTTGAAGCATCTTTAATGAGATTATAAGTTAAGGTTGATACAAGATAAGAGCGAGATGTACTTAGTACCAATGATTTCAGCAACTTCCAACAAACATACAAGAATAAAAGTGTAAAACTTTGTGGGTAGAGAATTGTAACATAGAACACATGAATTTCAATGTCATATTTGTTTGTCAAACGCCTCATTAGCTTTCTAAAGACTGACTACAAAGTCATCAATTCTCTATATGATGTGAGTAACATATGAAAGAGGTTCAATATCAATTCATTAACTCACTAGTTCACTTTTCAAATAAAGTCAACTAACTTTGATCTACATACAATTGAGTAACTATGAAGTGACAATATTTAGATTTGAGCAAATATTTCATAGTATAAATGCATCCTTGATCAGATTAAGTTACAAGTAAGCTAACATTGTGTTTAACATATGAACATATAGTCCTTAGTATAAAACGGAATATAAATTACAGATAGGATCAACAAATGATGATATTATATTTCAAGTAATTCAGACTGAAACAAACTACACTATTAAAAATTACAAAGCTTAAAAGGTAAATTGATTTGTATATCCTGAAATATTTTAAATCATATTACCATTGGACTATTAGTTTACCAACTTGATAGATGGAAGCATTGATTCAGAATATAAAAGGATCAAAATTTCTTAGCCTTCTCAAAATTATCAATGGTTCAATCATCTAAATTTATGCATTAAACAAAAAGTAGAGATTTGAAAGGGAGAAGCCTTCTCAACCTTAAATCAAACATGTTAGCATATAAAAAGATCAAATTTAAGCTCATTATGCTCAATAGAATAAAAAGGTTTCAAGGTACAACAATCAGGTCATTATTCAAAAATCACAAGATCAACGTTATTGGTAAAAGAAGAAAAGAATATCCAGTTATAGAGTTTCGAGTATCAATTTAAGAGATCAAAAGAAATCACATAGCCAAAGCTATACATTTATGTAAGAACACTATAATCACAAACAACAAATAATATGCACTCATATTGTTAATTTGTGTAAGCATTATGTAATTTTCAGTCTCAAAAAAAATCTTTGTTTCAAAATAAAAGATCTGATTCACATTCTGAACTCCAATTTCTGAGCAATACACAACAGTCAAACTTTGATAAGAAACACAATCAAGCTTTAGTAATGGGTAAGTACGTATTTTAGCTACGCATTTTTCTATAATATTGATGCAGTATCACACATTGCATACATGGAAGCCAAAGAAAAGGATCCAAAATCTTCTGTGATACAGAAACGACAGCCATTTGTAAGCAAATTCGTAGTCTTATTACAGGTTGAATATTTTAGAATAGTCAAAGCAAAATACAAAGTCTACATTTGTAGTGAAATAGCTGACACACAAATCTACAAATACTCGAAAATCGAGAGTAATGAACTAGTATACCCTCTGAGCAAGGTAAAAAGTAAATACCCAGTTCATAAATGCTTTCAGGGACAATATGAGTGAAATAACTCACCTTAGTACCCAGATGAAGTTTTACAGATCGATCTCTTATAGGATATCTCAGAGGGTTTTTGAATACAAAACGATGAACTCTACACGCCAAATGTGAAGGAAAACATTCAAAAAGCAGAGAAATACAGATTTCACATTTTCTACAATGGCAGCCATACCATAGATCAACTTGGGTAAAGCTTAGCATGAAGAAAAAACTCATTTTCAGGGAAACCCACATAAGGAAATTTGTAGATCTGAAGCAAGACATAGAAAATTACAATGAAATTTCAGGCCATATTAAAAATGCAGCCATGGGCCAAGCTTGATATACCAACCCCAACATCGAAAGATTCAACAAATTTAGTTTCAAGCAATAGAAGAAATAAAAATCAACATTGCAATACTGGCTACATACTCAGAACTTACTGCCAAATGAAATGCAATATGGAAAGCCTCAAAGAAGATTGAATGCAAGGCTAAACAAGAATACCCAGATCAAAAATTATCTAAAACGATCAAAGGATTAATACCCATTTTGGGTTGTTATAAAACAAAGCATTTTTGAGTTGTGGAGTAAGTCA
The DNA here is from genome assembly GCA_019776745.2 of Taxus chinensis. Classification (NCBI taxonomy): domain Eukaryota; kingdom Viridiplantae; phylum Streptophyta; class Pinopsida; order Cupressales; family Taxaceae; genus Taxus; species Taxus chinensis. The sequence goes on from CM034148.1 coordinate 240,272,835, forward strand.
ATTCAGAATTAGATAAAACTCAACACATCTTAAAACCACATGGATGTTGAAATTAGAGTACAAGCAACTCATACAAAAGAGTAAAGTAGGGTAGTTTCTTACCTTCTGACAGGTCGTTCGTGAATAATAAAGTTCCTCCAAAAACTTTTCAATGACGAGTATCTCAGATCCATAAAAAATGAAGTCCTTTTGAGTCTAAAATAGAACTCAAGCATTCAAAGCGACGACCAAGTAAGTCATTGAAAAATTCCCAACTTAAAAGCCCTTATGGAAACTAACTAGTATCTTGAATCACCAAAATCTTCTAATGAAAGAAACAAATAGAGAGTTTCATCACAGAACAGAGCACCATAACACAATTAAAATCCAATCGAAATGGTGAAACATAAACTCAATTGAAGGCAAGAAAATTGAGCTCAAAATATCTAACAATGACCACCAAAGAATTTTTTTACAGAGCTTCACCTTGCTTATAATGAGCTCATAAAAAATGCAAATAATGTTTTAGGTTTCGAAACCTAATCCAATCCTAACCATGGTCAAAGGTAAGTACCAACATGGCAAGCATTCAAAAACCCTAACTCCATTTGAGTTAGATACCACCGACTTGCCGAGGGTCAAGGTATTGTGAAATGGGGACTATAATATTAGTCATTGATTATATGCTTTGATCTTAGTTTTGAATCATGGTGGTCAACTAATGTTCAAAAGGTAATCAAATAATTAAAACATAATCATTACCTCAACCTTATTAAAAGTCTGTTTTATATGACTAATGTGCAAGAAGGGGGACAAATCGTTATGCATATGATAACCATATGATAACCAAAGGAGGTAAAATTGGAGCCTTATCATTACCTTGGATAAAGGTTGTAGTAATAAATCAAGTATATGCCACATTGCCAAGTCAAGGAGGGGTTAAGGATTTACCTTACATTTTTCAAAAGAACCTCGTACCTTTCAAGATGGTCAAAATGAAAAGATTATTTTTGCACATGTGATGACTAGGTGGTAAAAGAATATTTTGTGGACTTGTTATTGTGCACATGAGTAAAGGTGGTCCTCACAGTGGAAGGATTAGAGTTGAATGAATTTTATTAAGTAAAAGTATTTATTTTTTCTAACATAGAGAGATTATTTTTGCATGAGCATCCAAGGGGTGGAATTAAGGAGTGCTAAAGTTATCACTACAAGGGGATCAAATTGTAAGTGTCACATCAAGTACTAGACGACAGAATTGCATGCACATGGGAGACGACTTACATAACAAGCAAGGGTTATTATTAGCCAAATTATTCATCCTACTTTATAAAAAATAGATCAGTCAATTGCAATTTGACTGAATGTATTTTTGTGACAAAGGCTATTAATGCCTCATTTTACTAGCATGTTTATTTTTAATCCTTTCTTTATTCATGATAAAGGATAAAAATAGGATGCTTGGGAGAGTACAAACTTTAGCCTATTTTTAGAATGGGATGGATGAATAAACTTGCTATATATTGTGTGCAATTAAAAAGCACAAAGGGGGGAATTTTCAGACACAGGAGTGCTGAATCAAATTTTGCCAGTTTTTCCCTTTGAATGAAAATTGATTTCTACCTTTCCAATTATTTGCAGTGTTGTGTATATCTTATTAAGTATTGTAAATGTCAAATTCCTTGATTAATCATCTTACCTTGCTACAAATTTAGTAATTTCTGCATAATATTAGTGTGCATATTTTCTTGTTGTATTGTTGTGATTCATTCCCTCAACACATCAAGTGTTTTGCCTTGATACTCTGCTAAAAAATATTGGTTTGTGTATCCAAAATCCATTCTCAAATTGATTGTGCATGCATGTACTCAGTCAAAGCCCTGAATATTTTTGGTGTATCACCATAGTTTGCAATTCATTTAAAATCATCTCTTTACCCATAAAACCCCTAAAAATTAGTTTAGGATACATCAAAAAAGGAACCAGCCTTGATACTAGAGACTCACCTCAACAATAGGTATACCCACAGACCTGAGGTGTTTCCATTGTATCTACAAGAGAGAGAGATACAGAGCAAGATTAGAACACTTGCAATCATCTCTATATAGGGTGCACTTTCAAGAGATAACATGTGGTTGATCTAAAAATTAAATATGATGTAGAGAAATATGACGTAAATTTCCACATCTTTGATTGTGAACAAATAATAGCTACTGGGAAAAAATTGGTCAAAAACTTCTAGAAATATTTGAATGATAAATTACATTTGATAAATTCCTTCCTCTTACTCACAAAAGCATATAGTGAGTCTATTTTCATATTTACAAACAACAATATTCTATAAAAAAAGACGTGACTGGAAACCAAATTCATTGACCTTCTATACAAATTATGGCTAGTTTGGCATACCCAAGGGAGCCCTCAGAGGCCTGAAGTAGGAACACTTAAGAATGATGCATGGATGGTAATGTTTTATTTAAATTTAATTTCCAAACATGAATTTTTAAAAAAGAATTACTAGTTTCATACGCCCTCTATGAAAACATTCGAAAAGTATTGTTTGGTTAGTTATAATAAGAAAAAAACAAAAATATTGTATGATAAATGGAAATTTCTATTTCTTTCATATGAGGTGTGGAATAAATTGATGGTAAACTTCTAATTGCATAGGACTATTAACCTAACATGTTCACCTTGTAAGGATAACCAAACTAATTTCGAGCTTAATTCCTTACCCAAATTCACAACGAATAATTTTTGAGTTGTGAGGGGAATTACTGAAAGTGAATTCATCTTGTTGGCTGAAAAAGTAATTTCTAGAGAATTTTGAGGACTACCTCTATAGGATATGACTATATTATAGGGTAATTTATTTCATACTATAGTTGGATTAAGAAGGATAGAAGAATGTACATAAAAGTGTTAAAATATCTAAAAGAAAATGACCCAGAAAATAGATTGCTTTGTGGTTGTTCAAAGTCAAACTTTATTGAGAAATATGGACTAAGTTATTCACACTACCATTATATTTTCAATTTTCTAGGAGAGTAAAGAAAAGGAAAAATAGAATTAGAGGAGGAAGGAGGTCGTGGATCAGTGGAGAGATAAATATATGAAGAACATTATGTGCATGGAGATGTTTAAAAAATTCAGACAATTATATCCCAAACAAAGATGAAGAGATATCATTCAAAGAATCTGATACACATGAATTTAAATTTCAGTGTGTATATCCATGCTAACTAAAGTTAACACTATGAAATATTCCTAACACATATCAATTTGATCTAAATTTGGTTATTGCTGATTTCTGTAATTTGACATAAATAAATACACTAAATGACCTATCATAATTACTCACTATACTAGGAAGGAAAATTCTAAATTGTGTAATTAATTTTATTTTTCCATCAAAATATACTAAAATGTTCAAATTCACAATAATAAATTGTATGGAAAAGGAAAAAAATCACAATAATCTATTAGTGATGGTTGTTATAGGGTGTACCCCGAATAGGGAGAATTTTAGTATTTGTCAATTATGTACATACTTTGCAGTGCCTACAAATATGAAATGGTGGAGGTTGAAAGATAAGATTCTTATCATGATTAGATGTACCGATTACCTATAAAGTTGGTGAATACTAGTGAAATCCAGATTCGTAAAAAAACTCATCCTTTTAAATTTGAAATAAAAATGAGTTCTGGAATGACATGTTTAATATTTGTTCCATGGGGGATATGCTAGTGATTATTCTATAAGGGGGCGACACAACATTGTGGGCTTTATTTTACTCTAAAAATCACAGTTCTTTAAATTCCGTTGTTTTTTACTATTGAAAATAAAGAACAAGATTTGTTTATGAAGTCCTATTATGAATAGTTGGTGCAAGATATAGATTAGTACAATCATTGAATCATTATATAGATTTTTAAATGACTTCTTAAATTAATTTTAATCATTTTTTTTTATTCTCATAGGGAACTTAAATGGTGAAGATATAATCATAAATTCTGAACTTGTTCCAACTACGGTATAAATTACAAATGCGACATTTCAATAAGTGGAAAATAATGAATTTATAGTTATTACCACATACAATATTTCAATGGATCACATTCAATGTGTGTGTGTGTGTGTGTGTGTGTGTGTGTGTGTGTGTGTGTGTGTGTGTGTGTGTGTGTGTTGCAATGGTATAATTGGCATTAGATGATCCCAATGTAATTGAGGTGGGTACATTAAACCAAAAAATTGATATGAGTCATGGTAACTAAAATTGATACGAGTCATGGTAACTAAAATTAATAAGAAAAGTAATGTTGTTTTCTTAATTAGTGGTTTCCTATTTTGCATGTATTTAGGAATACCTAAAAAATAATTTAATTTATATCGAGATTATAAACCATAGCTAGGACTATAACAACATCTTACCATCATTTTATGAATACAACAAAGATAATTATATGTTCTACTTTATCAAGAAGTAACATTTCCAAAATAAACACCACAATGTAATATTTTTAAATTAAGGCTAAGTTTTTAATAACATTATAAAATTGAATCTTAAGGATGAACATAAATTGAGGAGTAGAGGATAGGATAAGTGGATGTGAAGGATAAACCAACTTTTAAATCTAACATTGGGAAGGAAAATGGAACCCTGTAATCTGCATCAAAATAATATGTAGTCCCACCAGTAGGAATGGCCAGATTGGAGAGGAATGTGGAAGGACCATGTTCACAGTGCCTGGACTCAGGTCCCAAAGAAAGGGTCCCACTTGAGAGGAGTGGAGGAAAAGTGGATGTGAAGGATAAGTCAAATTTCAAACCTAAGTTAGGGAAGAAAAATGGAACCTTGGATTCTACAACAAAATAATATATTGTTCCATCAACAACATCAGTCTGAGTTGATAAGGTTGGGGAAGGATCACACTCACGTGTCTTAGAATCAAGTTCAAAAGTTTATGTTCTTGCAATGCCACCATATGTGGAATATTCAAATCCCCTCAAATCTCATTTTTCATGTGCTCACAAAGTTTTGGGTAAACATTTGTTAACCCAAGAGATGGTAGACTTCTCCCTAGATCCCATAGTGGAAAACAATGAGGTATACATCAATGTCCAAAATAGTATTGTTAAAAAATTATATCTAAGATAAGATAATTATTTATTGGCTAGATTCAATGGTTCTAGATGAAATATCAATTACTTTAGGAATTGGGCTGACCATAAGTGGAAGCCAAATAGCCAACTAGAAGTTGTGGCTATGGATTTTTTTCCTAGTTAATTTCACAAACCTAGAATAATATTTCAAGGTTTTGACTGATGGTCCCCGCTTCATGTGTAAATATAACCTTTGTATTATAAAGTTAAAGGAAGATATTAACCTAAATAGTTCAACCTTGGAGGATTTCCAAATGTGGGTGAACTTGCCAAAGATTCTATTGGAGTATGTGAACATGGGATCATTATAGAAATTACTAAGACCTTGGGAAAACAAATTGAGATAGATCTAGAAACTAAGTATAGAACGAGAATGTTGGTAGAAATGTTCAATTTATTTATTCTAGGAAAAAACCTCTACAATACTCTATTAAGATCAATCCTAAATATAGGGAATGGAATAAAAAAATGAATATGAGAGAGATTTAGTCATTTGCAAAGCATGCAATTTATTAAGACATTTGGTAAAAGAGTGCCCTAAGAAAAATAGTTTCCCTAGAATGATAATTCCCTTTGGTCAAGAAATATTCTCCCAACCTTATAAAGAAAGGATATGACCTGGAGGAAAAACCTGTAGAGGAGGCGGGTGTTGTAAAAATAGAATCCCTTAATAAATATAAGCCTACTCAAAACTTAGTTAAAAGGTCAAAAGAGAGTAATATGGGGGGAATTTGGATCTAGTTAAATGGAAGAGGAGCCCAAAAAAAGGCCAAAAATCCAAAATTTCCCTAGGTCAGGAAGGAGAGTTTAGAAGAGTCTTACTAGAAGACATTAACACACCCATGAAAAAGGGTAGATATATTTATGGGGGATTGTCAGAGGTTCATTATTTTTATACACAAATCATTTTGGTGGAATTACTTTTAGGTTCAAAAATAGAAAAGGAGATGACCACCCCAACTCCTATAATGTGGGTGAAAATTTCCAAGCCCAATCTAGAAATTCATTCCCTATAAACAGGAGAAAGAAATAAGGTTAAATTTAAGGAGCAGGGATAATGTTCTTCTACTAAGAATAAAGTTAAGGAACAAGGGAAAGAGGAAGGTAAATGGACTCAAATGAACAAGAGGAAAGGAAATAAGAATGCAGAAGTGGGTGAATAATTTAAATCACCATGTAGGTGTCCTAATAAATAAGGAAGATTAAGGAAACAAAGAAAGAAGTAGAAAAGGGCACCCAAAGGACCCTTCAAAAGCACTTTCTCAGGATAAAAAATGAATATAATCTCTTGGAATGTTTGGGGGCTTAGAAACCTTAGTAAACATATGTTAGTTAGGAATTTAATAAATAAACATATCCTTGAGATATTTTTATTACATGAAACTAAAATGTTGGAGGAAACAATTTTTCAAATCATAGATAACATTTGGAATAAGGTTAGGTGCATATGAAGTAGTTCTAAAAGGGGCCATTGGTAGACTCATGGTTTTTTTGGAAATCTTAGTGTTTTGAGGGGATTTTCAGGTCTAAAAATAGTAATAACATAGCCACATTATTCAAATATATTTTAAACAAGATGGAGCGGATTTTATCCAATATTTATGTCCCTAAATCCAAACAAGGGTGGAATAATTTATGGAGGGATCTAGAAGAGTTCAAGAAGAATTATGAGTAATGGAACTAGTTAGTTATAGAATACTTTAACTCCCTACTTTATCCTATGGAAAAAATAGATGTTTATAGGAATTCAATGAAATTATGATCGGTCTAAATGAGTTCATTTTTGAAGTGGGGTTTGTGGATGTTAAACTTAGAGGAAATCCTTATACTTGGTCTAACAAAATATTGGGAGAAAAATTGACTCAAGTCAGGTTAGAAAGATTTATTATTTCATTGAATTTAGATATTCAATTTAGTATGATATTCAATTCTTTCCCTATAATTGGATCTGATCACAATCAAATTGTGATCACTTGGGAAAAAATGATGAGAATCAAGAATCTAGCATTTAGATTTTAAAAGACGTGGAATTTTCATACAGAGTTGGTAGAATCTAGTAAACAATGGTGGAAATAACCTTTTGTAGGTATAGACATGTAAATAATTTTCATGAAAGTTAAGTGGGTTAAGCGACAACTCAAGACATAGAACAAATAAGTGTTTGGAAACATTTTTACCCAGAAGAAAAACATAGAGGAGGAACTACAGAAAATAGAAGAAACTATTAGTATGAATAGTTCTACTGATCTCTTGGATAATGAGGAAAAATATTTCCTTAGCTCCTACAATAACTTGGAAGATAAAGAAGAAGTGTTTTGGAGAAAAAAATTATATGTCTGTGGCTAAAAGAAGTTGACAAAAATTCAAACTTCTTTCATCAATTTTCCTCTAAGAATAAAACTCTAATATAATATATGAAATTATAAAGGATGATAGAATGATGTGTAAGGAGGAAGTGATTATGGATGAAAAAATCATCCCTTCAAGAATATTATTTCAAGAATTCCTTCCTCAAATCTTGGCAAAGAAGAACACATGCTAGGGCTATTTTTGAATCTTGTTAATCAATATGGAAATTCTTCCATTCTCAAACCTCCTTCTCCTGAAGAAGTCAACTATGTTTTTTTCTATATAGAAGGGGATAAAGCCATGGGCCTAGAAGTTTTTATCCCTTTCTTCTTCTATTAGTATTGGAAAATTATCTATCTAGAGGTGGTAGTATATTTGCATGAGTTCTTTTTATCGGGTATTATTCTCAAGGATTTGAAAAACACCTTTGTTATTGCTCCCAAGAAAGTGGGGGATAAGAAACTTAAATAATTCAAACATATTAGTATTTTTACCACCTTATTAAAAAATTTCACCAAAAATATAGCTCATTAGATCTAACCCCTATTGGAGAAGATTATTTTGGAACAATAGGAAACTTTCATTTTTGGGAGGTAAATCATTAACACAATCATCATTTCCCATGTAGCGATTCACTCAATAACTAACTTGATAAGAAAAGGTATGTTCCTCAAGATGGAAATGAAAAAAATCCTATAATAAGGTTCCTTTGAGGTTGTAGATAGGGTCCTTGACAATTTTATCTTTAACTCAACATTAAGACGGTTGATCTTTATCTACATTTCTTTTCATATGTTCTATATCCTTATCAAAATTATTCCAAAAGGTTTTTCCCCTGTTGGAAGATGGATAAGATAAGGAGATACCATGTCTCCTTATCTTTTCATAATGTTGAGAGAAAATCTTGGAATAAGTTTAAATAATTCTATTATTCAAGGTGTTATCAAAGGCACCCTAGATACCAACTCGGTCACTCACCAACAATTTTATGATGAAAAAACCATCAATAGTAGAATCCAAGGATTTAAAGAGTATTCTTATATATTATGAAGAGGTCTCATATCAATGTATCAATTTTGCTAAAATATATCTATTGTACATCACCACATTGGAAGGAATGCTGAACAAATAGTCTAGAATCATGGGATGCTAAATTAAAAAATTACCTTGTACTTATTTAGGTTTTCCTCTATTTAGTAGGAAAATGAAGTTGAATATGTAGAATCCCCTTCTAGACATAATTCAAAAGAATTTGGTAGGTTAGAAAGGTAAATTATTATCTCTAGGGGGAAAAATCTAACTTCTCAAAAGTTGTATCCAATGCATTCCAATTTACTTAATGTTTCTTTTTAGAATTACCAAAAAAATTGGAACAAAAGTATTAAAATTACTAACAATATTTTTGTGGAAAGGTTTTGAGGATAGGTTTAGATTTCCATATGTGTCTTGAGAAAAAGATTATTTTCCAAAGAAAAATGTAGGGATTTGTTTGAGGAGAGTGATGAAGATGAATTAAGATTTAATCACTAAACAAGTTTGAAAGGTAATTAAATAAGATAATAAATGGACCAATATTATAAATTCAAAATACCTTGAAGGAAATAAAGATGATATTTTTTTGCTAGAGGATGGCCCTAATAATGAATATAACTTATAGAAATCTCTCATTGGGAGTAAAATTCTTCTAAGAAAAGGATGCAAATGGAGTTTTGGGGATGGGAATAAGGTTGATTTCTAGGAATATCCTCTATTATTTCAGTATCCCTTGGTTTTTAAATCCCCTTGGTAAGAATTCAGCCATGTTTCCAGGGACATTTATGGTTCAAAGGTAAAATAATATTGGATTGATTATGAAGTAGTAAAATCTAGATATTTTTATAGATGAAGGATACAAGTGAAGTTACTTATCAGAATTTAAAACATTTTAACATGAAATTACAACAAACCCACATAAGCATCTTCCCTAAGAAGGATACACTTATTTGGAAAAATGATATTAGTGGAGTTTTCTTGATTAAATTTAGATACTTAGTGGATCTAGAATTGGAGGAGGATGACGTTTATTGGAAGGATTTTTGGATTAGGCATCTCATTCCCAAAGATAACATTTTATTCCAATTAGAAACTCATAACAAGATTCTTATGATAGAAAAACTGATGAAGAGAGGACTTCCCATTCCTAATAAATTTGTTTTGTGTAAATGTAATAATGAAATGGTGAAACATCTATTTATGGATTTTCCTTTTACATCCAAAACATTGGATTTCATCATATAGAAATTTAATACTATTTAGGTTAAGCCAAATACTATAATGGATTTAATTGAACAATTAAATCCACATTGAAAACTTCTCTCATTAGTTTTCCTTTGCAAAATTTCCCTTCCCAACTTATTTTGTGCATTTTAAAAATTGGGAACTATTACATTTTTGAAGATAAAAAAGTAAGCTAGAAACTATAACTGAGAGAATATTTGAGGCTATTAAAGAAAACTGGAAGATAATTTCTCCAAAAAGAAAGATTCCTCCCATCAAAATTTATTCCTTCATTTTTAATAGTTGGAAGGTGAAAGATAACCATTTTAAGGTGAATTATACCCAAGTCAAGTGGTCAAAACTGATGAGGTCTTGGTTGAAGTTGAAATTCAACAGTGAAGCTAAAGGTAATCTACGAATGATAGGTGAAGGAGGGGTCATAAGGGATTCCGAAGGTTAAATGGTGGAAAACTATACAATACCTTTGGGGGTACAAACTAACCATGTGGTAGAAGCCAAAGTAGAAATTTATGGTATTCAATTAGCAACAAGAATGAAAATTACAAAACTAGAAGTCGAAGGGGATTCCTTGAATATCCTTAATTATTTGTCTAGAAAATCTAAAACCTTTTGGCCCATTCAAAAGGAAATTGAGGACACAAAAAATTTTATTCAATAGTTGAATGCAGATAATATATCATATGTATATAGGGAAAGGAATAAGAGGGAAGACGATGTGGCCAATTGAGATGTTTACATCCCTTGCCTTAAACATTTGTCTAAGGTAGAAGAAATACCTAGCCAAGTCATTCAAATTATAAATAGTGACGTGGAATATAACCTAATCCTTGGGGAGGAAGATATTGTTGATATAATTTTTTGTTTCTATTCTAATTAGTGAAGTAGTTTTAAATAAAAGTAAATAAAATCAAAATGCAAGGGTTTAAGGTACCTCAAAATGTGATGTGATGGATACAAATTCAAAGTGGATGACCTCGCTGCAAATATGATGAACCTAAAAAACAAAAGAAACTAAGAGGAAAATGGATTAGATGATAGATGGGGGGGTTGTCTAACGAAGTCGGCTCCAAGAAGCATTAGCTTCCTTGGTGGATGTCAACCCCCGTGTTTGATAAGAGATGATAAAAACAATGATAATAAACATGATAATATGTAGAATCTGAGGCACACATAAACTGAAAATGTAGAAATGTAAGGCAAAAACAAATCTGATCTAAATTGACATAAAATAAAATTACCTGGTAGGGTCAATGACAACCAAGGTTTCAAAGGTCCAGTTGACGACGACATGAGGTAAATGGATGAAAGAACTATAAAATGCAAATCTGGCTATTCTGAGTGCATATCTGATGATGACATAGACGTGTAAATGCTTACAGAAACTTGCAGAATGAAATCTGAGGCATGGAAACAGAAATGATGCAAAAAGAAAGAGATTTGGAGGGATTGGATGGAAATAGGGCTCGGGTTGATGCCTACTACGCTGAATTGGCGTGACGATGACTAGGATGCATGACATAATAAATTTACTGATAAACATAATGCATGTCAGGAAGATCTGAAATACTGAGGATTGGAGACATAAATAAAGTATAGGATGACACTGAGAAAGGATTTGGAGACAAAGTAAGTGATAACATAGGGATGGGTCGATGAGGACCTGGGCAGAGTGATGAAGACCTGTATAATGCAAAGCAAGGCCGGATGAAAAATGAGCTGAATAAGAAGACCTGCAAGCAAAATGGCTAGAAGGATAGGCTAACAATAGAATTCCGATAGTAGCTGGACCTGCAAGAAATTAGATGTAAACAAAATAGTGATAATATGATAATAACTGAATAAGATAACACAAATGATGGTAATTTCACAAAGGATGTTCACGAGTGATGCAAGACAAGTTGAAAGGAGCTCTAAGAGGTATGTAACTATTGTAGAGATGCTTAAGCACGAGAAAAAGTTTGCAAATCGCAAGAAAACTTAGATATTTGGATGCATGCCTCAGGAAGAGGGAGGTGAATGTAATTTTAAAGGGTTGACGGCGACCCGGTTGGGTCACCGCCGACTGCGGGAAACCGTTCTTTAGATGGTAAAATCATTGATTTACTTGAGCTATGGGGCTTCAGGGATTGGGTTAAATGCTTTAAGGCGTGTTGCAGATAAGGGTTGTTTATGGAAATGTCATGGGTAGATAGGAGATAAAAATGGGTGGGATAAAAGATGGAAAAAATGCATGGATGTGGATTTAGGTGGTTAGGGATAAAAGCATCCCAAAGAAAACTAATTAGAGGTAATTAGCTAATTAGGAGAGATGAAAGCTAACTAGTGGTAATTAGTTAATCTAGGTTAATTAACAACAATTAATTAATAATTAAAGGTGATGGGATAATAGATGGTCATTTAAATAAATGAAGCGAATTAAATTAAATGGGTTTAGGTAGGACCATGGTGAAAACATGCACACGCGGACAATCAAGGGTAGCGATACCAAATTTTGGTGTCTACATTTGCCCCTTTTTGTCGAGTGGTTTGCGCTAACAAGCCATGAGACAAAAACACTGAGAGATAAAAAGTAGGATGAAGACTAACGGAAGATTGATGATGAGCTCCCCCTCAAACGAGGGATCGATAACACAAAGGGGAATTGATGAGGACTTTGAAAATGGTAGATGTTGAATGACGTGTGGGAGAAGAAATATGGGTAAAATGATAAAGTGAGGCAAGATGCCCCAAACAAGAATGATTTACACAACAATAAAAATGTATGGCAGTGGTTCTGATATCACGTCGATAGGGAAAAAAGGATGGTCTCAATGGAGACGGTGACAATGTTTTATAGACCAGTGAGTTGGCGAAAATCACTGTGAAGTGAAGGGAATCTAATAGGAAATGTCTCGAATGGATGTGATCCATGAGGACCAATGGGTCATAGGAAAACATCAAACCATGCACAACCAAATGTGAAAATAATTCCAAATCCTTTATATATGAGGAATTGAGTGAAAGGTATGTGTCTGCAAAGGACGAGGATGGAAATAATGGTACCCCAACAAAGGGCGTGGAAATGGCCAAGAAAGGAAAAAATATGAAAATATGATGATATAAAGTGCCACAAGGGGGAATTAATATGGCCACAAACATGGACTCGAGATGAGATATTGATGATAATATGGTGCACCAGTAGAGGACACAAGAATTGGCTGAAAAGGTAAAATAAGAAATGATGATATAAAATGCCCCAAGGGGGAATAAATATGGCCAAAAGGGTGGACTTGAGATAAGATGAAATGATGAAATTTTTCCATAGAAAAAGAGCACAAAGATGGCCAAAAAAGAAAGATAAGAAAATGCACGATATGATGCTCGGAGAGGGAACATAAAGATGGCCACAAGAGTAGAATTAAGATGAGGTAGATGGGATAAGATTTGATGAGATAGATAAGGTGTAATCGGAGATGACATAATAGATATTAATCAAAATATATGTGATCAAATGGTACGAACGATGATATTCCATATCAAGGAACACGCGAGGAAAAGATGCCACCAATCACATAAAAGATAAACAAGAAGGGGATCCAAGTAACGTAAGGCACATGTGACCAAAATAAATGTTAGCATAACCAATGATAGTTAGTTATACTAAAGATCATGAAAGAAACATGGATGGAATGAACTCATAAATATAATGTCAAAACAACCAAGGGGTTTGTGATGCAACTTATATACGGGAAGAAGGTTATCCATAAGTGGTTTTCCCTAAATCTATTCCCCACCTTTGGGAAGGGAAAAGAGAAAACTGATCAATGCGGGAAGTTTTCTAGAAGAAAGTTGATCAATGCGGGAAGATTTCTTAGGATGTGCTGAGAAAATGGAAGGCTGGTCAATACGAGAAGCCTTCAATGCCATTTTACAAAAAGAGTGCACATCCTAGTGGGTATGGGTCTACTTTATACAATATGATATAGCTCGGATGGCAAAGAGTGATACACATGAAAACCACCTTGAAGGGGTGTATACGAGTTGATTTGATTGATTTTTGTTTGAATAAACAATATCCTTTGACGGGAAGAAGTTATTTTTGATAACTTTATTTTGAATTGAAAGATCCATGAGTTTAGATTTTAACATGGGGGGAGCTGGGACTAGCTAAGGTAGACCACTTTAGGAGGGACGATGAATGTATAATAATAGATGCCTTGACCCTTTGCATGGTTTTGTCAAAGGGTACATAAGAGGGTGATGGAATGTATATGTTGTAATGATCGACCAGAGTTACCACTTAGAAGGGAGAAACCTATCAATAAGGAAAATGCTATAGAAAGAGCCATGGTTTGGCCCATATTTAGGTCATGGCCAAGGAAAGTAATGGTAGACCACATAGTTCTAAATCATCACAAATTATTAGATGAAAAGAGGTTGGTTAACGAGGACGAAAGAATGATCTAAGGATATGACTAAGTACTCACTAGTAGACATTCTAACAATATAATGGTCACAAGTGCAAGACATTAAGTAGTCCTACTTCCGGTTTACTCTCAAGGGAGGCCAAATGATAGAATCCTCGACCCGACTATTTGTGAAATGCATTCGTCAATCCAAGTTAGGGGAAAACTTTCCATGTTGGCTCCTCTTTAGAGTAGAACAAGGTCGTTGATATTAAAATTGTGAGAGGATACATGTGTGAAGATAAAATATATGCGCTACCTTCGAGAAAGCAAGGAAAATATACATCCGTAATGAGATAAAGAGATGGTCACAAGAGTGGACTTAGGATGAGAAAGTGGTGCCCCAAAAGAGGCAAAAATTTGGCCACAAAGGTGGACTTAGGATGAAAAATATGGTACCCCAAAAGAGGCACAAATATGGCCACAAGGGTGGACTTTGATAAAATAGATGGTGCCCCAAAAGAGGAAAAAATATGGCCATAAGGGTAGAATTTGATAAAACATAGTGCCTCGAGGGAGGCACAGATATGGACACAAAGGTGGACTTAGGATGAAAAATATGGTGCCCCAAAAGAGGCACAAATATGGCCACAATGGTGGACTTAGAATTAAAAAAATGGTGGATAGATAGGTAGATTAAATAAAACTAGATAAGATTGGATGGAATAGATAAGAGATAAATAAGACAATGCTAAAGATGAAAAATAATTAATTTGCAAGTAGACCAATTTGAGAGTGAAGCCCCCCAATGTCAAGAGAGATGTTGAATTGACATCGATAAGATGAAAAAAGATCAAATAACAAGGGGAGAGCGCTCTCACAATGAAATAGATTACGTTGGTCAACTAATATGTAGATGAGCTAGTAGATGTCGAAGGGGATTGGATGGTATTGTTGGAGGGAATGTTGATGAAATTTTTTGGATTAGATAGATTGTTGGGGATCATAGGGATGATTGGATAAGAAAACAATATCAATGAACAAGGGAGGACCCTCTTGTGGAGCGTAGATGATGGATGATGACGCGGATGAAGGAGGAGACCTAGAAAATTCAATAGATGGAGATGCAGAATTTTTTTTGGATTGGTTGTGGATAAAATGGTGGATGGAGAAGCACAATCATCGAGAAGGTTGTTTCTCTCAATAAAATTATGGACGATGGTCTCATGACCCGAGGTGTGGTGATAAGCACAAATGCAATTGGGATCAAACCATGACGAATTATTATAATTTGTGTCAAAGGCCCTGATAGGTGGAAGCATGATGGCAAATGTTTAGATTAAATTTCTAAAGATATGTGTGTAAGATTCGATAGAAGTAGTGAAATTTTTTCTCTTGTAAGGCTTGGTAGGAGATTTTGACTTGGATTTAGGGGAAGTAGTGGATCTATATTGGATAGGTAAATTAGAATTCTAGAAGATGAAATCAAATTTGGGAGAGGTATTAGCTGTTTGGATCTTGGATTGAATTATTTGGGGGATGTCTTAGATGAAGGGCTTGACCCTAAAATAGATGGGGTTTCTCCTAGGACAGATGTTGTAACATTGGATTGGTGAGAAGAGAGAAGACATAACTTATTACGATGATGCATGAGATCCTTTTGGGGATGTTTATAAAGAGTCTTAGATTTTGATCGGGAAGATTTACCCTTGGTAGGGATGACAATAATCTCAACTTGTGGATCCGAAGGTTGGGTGGTTGGTATTGATGGAGGAAGTAAAATTT
>CM034148.1:240289273-240301792 GCA_019776745.2 Taxus chinensis
ACATTTACAAGATTGTTCTCCTGTATCATTACAGTATGAAAGAAGAAACCACAGGGCAGGCAGGCCAGTTCAATGAGAGGTTCTATTAGACAGAAGGCAAGTTATCAGGTCCGTCTCAACAAGGTAAGTAGTAAGGCCCAAAATAGGATTATAATTATTGAACAGGGAGAATCGGAACAAATTTGAGGCGCATCCGCAGGGACCCAGTCCACTTGAGCAGCTGTTTGGCGTCACCACTCATTTTTGAATGGCCCCAGGAATCGATCCCTCCACCTGTGACCCCGCTACAATTTTTTTTACTTTTTCTCTTGCGACCTAAATTTGAGGGTCTACTTATCCGATCCGTCAAATATATTTCCCCTGCCATTAGATACCGTTTTCAGAGAAAACGAAAAAAAATAAAAACAAATTAATGTAGAAGTATAACCATCACATTTAACCAATTTTATCTGTTATGTTCTTTTTGGAAGGTTGAGCGGTTGGGCCCGGTATTTTGAACAAATTATTGAAACTCTACACGTGGGAAAGCATGATTTGACAGCGAACTTATTTGAATAAATCGAAAAAACAAAAAGTCAAGTTTTCCAAATCATTTTCATTTGGTGCATTACAAATGTTTATGTAACTGTGTAAACTCATTTTCAAAATGAACGAAATGATTTGAAGAATATGGAACAAGTAGGTATTGAGAAATTCAGTATGGAGACGGGAATCTTCGCTTGAGAATTTCGAGGAAATGATTGGAATGTTGTGTCACATCTTAAAAAAAGGTTGAGGAGTTGAGTATGGTTCATATACGTGTTAGAATTACCAGGGACATTACCTAAATTGAAAGAAAGTAGTTAGATCCATAAATTTCATTTGATAAATTTATATTGAGTATATATGTTTGATTTCATTTTTTTTAATTTGTGATCTTCTATTATTTTTTAAATTTTTGGAATGTTGTTAATTAACATATATAAAAAGATGAAATAATATTATAGGTGGATATTCTGGTATAATTAATTTGTAATATTAATTGTATAAATCAAAATAACGCTTTTTAAAGTGATTATTGATCTAGCAACTATTAAAATATATGGGAAAGAGTGCATTTAGTTGATTATGTGTGAATCTAGAAGAGTGGATGATTTGAGTGTAGGAACAGATTGATCTGAGACTGAAAATGCTTCATTGCTAAAACTAGAACCTAAAACTGAGTCTGATCAAAACCGTACAACTAGGTCTAAAGTGTCTGTACGGTCTTGGACCTGCTTAGAATTTGGGTATGTAACTTCCTAAGTGTTTTGCCTTCTTGAAAATGTATGTTGTTGTGTGTCAATCTTCTTTGCTCACCTTCAAAATGGCTTTGTAAGTGCAAGGAGTTCCTACAAAACAAAGTTAGGTGGGTTATGGGTACCCCTGTGCACCGTCGACATTGCCACTACTTCGAAGAGGGCTCAAACCGCACGTCATTCTCCTATCTTGTGATATCTATCGTAGTGCAATCAAACTTAACAATCGTGCTTTAACAATACTTTGCTTGAGTTTCACAGTTGCTCAAATACTTGGGAAGGTTCACTTTACTTGCTTGTAGAATGAAGATGGAGACTCTTAGACATGGAAGGAGACTTCAAACCTATAGAGGGTGTTGCTCTAATGGACGTGCATGAGATATTTCGCATTTTATGGAGATTGGAGTGTCTTTTTGTGCTTGATTTTACATGAGGAGTTCTTAAAGTGTCAGGTTACCAAATGAGGTGTGATTTATTTGTTTGTGTATGCTTCTAAAGGGTATTATGTCATGAAAGGCTGACCAAGGGTAAGAATGTGATGGAATCGAAAGAATTAATCCAACACATGTTGATCCAAAACCATATAGTAGGGTTAGGATTGACATTCTCCAATTTCGTTCGAAACCTATGGTATTGGACAAGAGGGAAAAAGGATATTTTGACTTTCTAAACCTCGACATGGATGTTTCGATATGTGTTTTATGCAGTTAAACTTCAGAGAATGGCAACAGAAATGTGTGCAAAGATAAGCAAGAGTATGAAGTGTTATAAGGGTGTCCTAAGCAAAAGTGAGGAGAGTGCATTTGTCCATGGAAGTGTGCAATGTCAAGATTAACAGTGTCAAATGATAGATTGTCAAATTTGAGTGTCTACAATGTTGTAGATTTGTTATGAGGTTGTTATATGTTTCTTCTTGCATATTGTTTCGTGTCCGGATCTGAGTATCAACCCTTGCTTCTTGTTGTCCTATTGTGTGCTATCAATGTTATATCTTTCCATTTTGTTTTGTATAAGGGAGGGGACCCTTTCAAAAAAACTCATTACCTTTAATAAAAAAAATGAGAAGCTCAATTAACAAACTTAATTTTAGGTTGATTTGGCGTTGATATCATCATGCTCTAGCATGTGATTTTGTATTTAATTAGTCAATATTTGTCAATTATTGCTTGTCATTAAATTACTTTTATGTCTTCCCTCTAAATGAATACTATAACATTGACACATTTTCAATCTCAATTGTATTAGTAGGCTATTGTACATAGTGTACCACTAGTGTTATCAAGTTATAGTAATATAGATTGCGTCATACACTTTAAATTTGGGCTTTGTAGCTTTAAAACATTTCATGGTTGTTATGCCCTTAACGTATTGCTTGTATTAGGATATGAGTAGCCGACTTGTGGCTTACCATACCATTTTATTATATCATTTATACTTTCTCATGCTTAATAGGTCGGCCTTGGTGATGGCCATAGCATATGAATAGTATATATAGGGGATTGTAGGTAGTATTTCATTATCATTTGAGCATTCAAGTCTTATTATATGGTTTGGAGGTTGCCCCCTCAAAGTGGTGAAGCTATTCTAATTGCATATTGAGATCACTATTCTGAAATATTGTGTTATTTGGTGTTCTATTGTTGCTCATAATCTGAATTATATAAGTAATTTCATTACAAGTGGTATCAGAGCTGCGATTTGGGCCAAAATTAGGGCAAAAAACTTAATTTTTTGTTTCCACCATATATTTTGAATCATAGCAAATTGGTGGGAGATACTTTTACCAGAGTTGTGAAACATTTCACGTAAGGTTCCCTAAAAAATTTAGACTTTTTTAATTTATTTTGCAAAAGTTATTACAAGTTTAGTGTTTTTCATAAAATCGCTCCCTAGGGTGCAAATTGTGGAATATTTTTAATTTCTTTACATTTTCGGAAATCTCTCAAAAAAATAGTATAGTATCTTCTCTATTCTTTTTCCTCTTCGGAAGAATTTGTATCGTAACCCTAAACCCTAAGGTTTGACATCATGGTGGGGCCTTCCATAAGAGCAAAAAAGAATCTGGTTACTCCGAGTAAAACCCCAGATAAAGATGGGGTAGTGATTGAAGAGATGGAGTCAGAAGGGGTAAATACAGATTCCTCAACACTAGGTCTTATCTCAGTTGATCGTAAGGTGAGCCAACTTGAGTATGAGCTGCGAAATGTACAATTTGAGATGGCCTCTAAAGGAGACATAGACCAAATCAATCATCGGTTGGATGATATCATGCAATATGTAAAGGGTAAACAATATGGCCCGAATCTGGCCCATATCAACCAAGGAGGATCTTCAGTTCAAAATCATGGACAAAATAACCATGTTGGATCACTTTTCCAGCTCAATCAGAATCCAACTTATTCGCAACCACAGAACATGATGTCGAAAGTGGATATGCGCAAATTTGATGGTTAGGATCCCCTGAATTGGATAAATCAAATGGATAACTTCTTTGAGTTACATCAAACACCATCAGGACAAAAGGTGACATTGGCATCCCTGTATCTTGAACCCGACCAATTCGTTTAGTATTGATGGTTATGTGATGAGAGGCAGAAGAATGGTCTCGGTGTCACTTGGACATTTTTTACCGAGGAGTTGCAATTGCACTACAGTTCCAGTGTTTTAGAGAACTACTTTAGTCAATTAGCAAAGCCACGACAAACACGATCAGTCAAAGATCATATGCATCAATTCCAGAACCTATCCTTAAGGGTGGAGAATATTCCAGAAGAGAATCTGAATGACATGTTTCTTGGGGGTCTCAAGGACCACATCGAGCATGAGGTACATATGTTTAATCCACTCAAGCTTTCTGATTCTATTATCATGACACATCGTGTAGAGGAAAAAGTTCTTTGTAGTAGGAGGCCACCTTTCATTAACACCAGAGACCGTAATATCTTTTCCCCTTCATTTTCTAGGCCAATTAGACTGACTCCTCAGCAAATGGAAGAAAAGAGAGCAAAAGGATTATGTTTTAACTATGATAGAAAATATGGACCAGGACATAAATGTGATGAGAAGAAGTTGTTCTATATTGACGGAGGTAATGAGGATGACGAGGAAGCTAACATTATTGGAGAGGTTGAGGAACTAGTAGAAGATGAAGTAGAGGATCACCAACCTACAATTTATTGACATGCATTGTCAGGTATTAGTACTCCTCAAACACTCAAGGTTATTGGCTATCTCAAAAAACAAAGGTGACGGTGTTGATTGACTCGGGGAGTACTCATAACTTCATAAATAGTAAGTTAGCTGCCCGCCTCAAGTGTTTTATTTACTCAGCTCCATAAATGCAAGTTATGATTGCGGATGGTGGGACAGTCAAGTGCATAGGAAAGTGCCATAGTATCAAGCTTTCAATGGGAGACTACATGTTAGACTCACCTATGTTTGCTATTTCTATAGGAGGGGCAGATATTGTTTTGGGTGTCCAATGGCTCACAACCTTAGGTACTATAGAGATGAATTTCCAAGAATTGTTCATGTGATTTCATTCAGATGGAAGGAAAATATAATTGAATGGGTAGATTATTAGCTCTCATCAGATGCAGAAGGTTCTCAGAAAAGGAGTAGATGGATTTATAGCAAAGTTATTTTCCATAGAAGTACAAAATACAGACTCTTCAATGTCACCCAATCTTCAGAAGATTGTTGATGCTCACTCATCTGTTTTTGATGCAATTCCAAAGGGACTACCACCAATTAGGGACCATGATCATGCCATTTAGTTAATTCTAGGGAGCCAAACACCTAACATCAGACTATACAGACACCCATATTCCCAGAAAAGTGTGATCGAGAAAATGTTGAAGGCAGGTATCATCAGGCATAGCCAGAGTGCATATTCTTCACTAGTGGTCATGGTATGTAAGAAGGATGAAACATGGAGGATGTGTCCAGATTACTAAGAAATCAACAAGTACACCATCAAATATAAGTTTCCTATTCCATTAATTGATGATTTACTTGATGAATTGCATGGTGTTGTTTATTTCACAGAATTAGATCTTCGTTCAGGGTACCATCAAATTAGAATAAAAGAGGAAGATGTTCATAAAACGGCTTTCAAGACTCATGAGGGCCATTATGAGTTTTTGGTAACGCCTTTTGGTCTTACAAATGCGCCCTCAACCTTTCAAAGCTTGATGAACATTGTTTTTAGGCCATTTTAAAGGAAATTTGTATTAGTTTTCTTTGATGACATATTGATTTACAGTAAGACATGGGAAGAACACTTACAACATGTAAATAAAGTGTTGGAAGTTTTGGAGAAACATACTCTCTATGAAAATCCATCCAAATGTCATTTTGGTGTACAAGAGGTAGAGTACTTAGATCACATTGTATCCTATAAAGGCGTCAAAGTTGATCCTCAGAAGATCAAAGCTATGGTGGAATGGCCAAGGCCCAAAAATCTCAAAAATATTCATGGGTTCCTTGAACTAACAGGGCACTACAGAAGATTTGTGCGGGGATATGGTAGAATAGCAACCCCACTCACTGCATTGCTAAAGAAGGATGCCTTCCATTGGACAGATGTAGCCATTAAATCCTTTGAGCAGCTGAAGGAAGCCATGTGTAGCACCCCATTTTTGGCTACTCCCAACTTCTCAAAAACCATCATTGTTGAATGTGACACTTTAGGATCAGGATTGGGAGTATTTCTAATGCAGGATGGAAGACCAATTGCAATTGAGAGTTACCAATTCAAAGGAAAATATCTACTCAAACATGTATATGAGAAAGAAATGATGGTTATTCTTCATGTGGTCAAGCAAAGGAGGCCCTATCTCATGGGTAGACACTTCAAGGTAAAAACTGATCATGATAGTCTCAAATAATTTTTGGAGCAAAGGTTATCATTTGAGGAACAAAAAAAGTGGGCAACAAAAATGTTGGGTTATGATTTGGAAATCATATACAAAAAGGGTAAAGAAAATGTAGTAGCCGATGTGTTGTCTAGAAGGGATACATCCGCAGATGCCTTACTATGTGGAACGTCCTTGTTGACGGCCGATTGGGTGGATGAAACAAGATTGGAATGGAATCAAGACAAGGATACACAATCTCTAATACTAAAAATCAAGCAAGGATCTATGACATCTAACAAATTTGAGTGGAAAGGTAATGTCGTATGGTACAGGGACATGTTATACTTGAGTAAAGACTCTGAGTTGAAGCATAAGATTCTTGCAGAGCTACATGCCTCACCTATTGGAGGACACTCTGGGTTTTTGAAGACATATCATCGAATAAAAAGAGAATTATTTTGGGAAGGACTCAAGGGGGATGTACAAAATTTTGTATCAGAGTGTTTAGTGTGCCAACAGAACAAAGGGGAAACAATTAAGACACCGAGTCTGTTGCAACCCTTACCAATTTCTAGCCAGAGATGGGAGGAGGTCTCCATAGATTTCATCACCGGATTACCTTGTTAGAGGGTAAGAATGTTGTTTTCATGATTGTGGATAGGCTCACAAAATATGCCCATTTTTGTGTCCTATCACATCCGTTTTCATCCAGTACAGTCGCAACTATTTTTTTGGAGATAGTTCAAAGACTACATGGAACCCCAAAGATAATTGTAAGTGATCGTGATCCTATTTTCACAAGTAATTTTTGGATGGAATTATTTTCATGTT
Source organism: Taxus chinensis (assembly GCA_019776745.2). Taxonomy (NCBI): domain Eukaryota; kingdom Viridiplantae; phylum Streptophyta; class Pinopsida; order Cupressales; family Taxaceae; genus Taxus; species Taxus chinensis. The sequence goes on from CM034148.1 coordinate 240,296,241, forward strand.
TGGGTACTCAGCTAGCTCACAGTTCATCTTATCATCCCCAAACTGATGGGAAAACAAAAGTGGTCAACAAATGCATATAGGGGTATTTATGTTGTTTTGTATCAGATAAGTAGGAAAGGTGGATTAAATGGCTACCACTGGCAAAATGGTGGTATAACACATCTTTTCATACCTCTTCTCAAATGACCCCATTTTTAGCATTATATGGTTACCATCCACCTTCTATCACTTCCTCCTTAAGGGTGCAAACTAAGGTCAGAGATGTTGAGGAACACATTCAACATCAACAACAGGTTTTGGCTAGTTTGAAGGATAATTTAGCATTAGCAAAAAATAAGATGAAATAACAAGCAGATCAACACCGTAGTGAAAGACATTTTGAAATTGGTGACTGGGTTTTTGTACGTCTCCATCCTTACAAACAGATGTCCCTAAAGCAACAGAAAAGGGACAACAAACTTGCTCCTAAATATTATGGACCTTATCAGGTTCTACATAAAATTGGCATTGTTGCTTATAAACTAGAGTTGCCTCCATCTTCACACATACACCTAGTATTCCATGTTTCATGCCTGAAGAAGGTTATTGGACACAAATTTGAAGCCCAGACAGAGTTACCAGAACTTGACGAGGAAGGAAGAATCATTTTGGAGCCAGAGAAGATTTTGCAAACACGTACTAAGAGGCTGAGAAGCAGAGACATTAAGGAATATCTGATCAAGTGGAAGAATCTGAGCATAGAAGACGCAACCTGGGAGGATGAAGGTTTTCTGCAGCAACATCCAGGATTATTCAATGTTGAGGACAACGTTGGTTTGAAGGGGAAGGGCATGCTACGCCCTTAACCTATTGCATGTATTAGGCTATGAGTAGCTAACTTGTGGCTTACCATATCATTTTATTATATCATTTATACTTTCTCATGCTGAATAGGTCGACCTTGGTGATGGTCATAACATATGAATAGTATATATAGGGGATTGTAAGTAGTATTTCATTATCATTTGAGCATTTGAGTCTTATTATATGGTTTGTAGGTTACCCCCTCGAAGTGGCGAAGCTATTCTAATTGCATATTGAGATCATTATTCTGAAATATTGTGTTATTTGGTGTTCTATTGTTACTCATAATCTGAATTATACAAGTAATTTCATTATAATGGTATTATTGTTTTGATAACAAAAAAATAATTAATGTAACACACCAAATGCCAACACAAGAACTACACAGTGAAATACAGGATAACATTTTTTTTTTTTTTTTAACTTGCTTTGACTCAACACGACACAACATGTCGTCACAAGGTTACAACCAACACAATCAGGCAGTGATATAAACAACTACGAAAACATCTTGTCTAGGCACCATTTAAGAGGAAAGAATATTCATTTCGAGATACTGAAAGAAGGTAGAAAACTATTACAAGGAGTAGATTTAACATGCCTGATTGTGTTGGGTTACAACTAACACAATCAGGCAGTGATATAAACAACTACGAAAACATCTTGTCTAGGCACCATTTAAGAGGAAAGAATATTCATTTTGAGATACTGAAAGAAGGTAGAAAACTATTACTTTGGAGCCCCTGGAAGAATTGGATAACGTCATTTTTGCTTCGCGCCTACGATCATAATTAGTACGCTTTGTCTTTTCTTGGACCCCCTTTAGTTGGATGGAGTAAATTTTGGATTCCAATCACGTAACCCATAGGATTTCATGAAGGAGATATCAACACTCTTGACTTTCTTGTTCCCAACCCATAAGGTCTTGCCTTGATTATGTAATTTTGTTCTTACTAGTATTTGGACTTTCTCCTTGTTGGATGATTTAGTTTCCTTCTCATGAGATTAATATTGGAGTTGTGAGTTGTGTTTTAATCCATTTCTTAATTTAGAATATTCCTTTCTTGATATTGTTAAGTGTTAGCTTACTATTGCATTGTGTAGCCTTAACATGCTCAGTTCTTGCGAACTGACTTTAGTTAATATTTGTTGCAGATGGATTATGCGAGTAGACTAGAAGAAAACGAGTGTAAAGTTTCATCTGTACCATTATGAAGTTCCTTGTAAAAATGGTCCAATGTGTTGTAAATTGTGTAAACATTGCTTGTAAAGAGAGTTGATACGACCTCTTGCCTTGTATTGTTTGGTAATGGTGAAATAAAGTGTCCTGTCTGGTGTAGTTAAGCTTGAAATTATCCTTGTGAGAAATGGCATTCAATCTTTACATTATATGAGTATTGTAAAACTTTGATCTTGAGAATAAATTGTTAAGTTAAATCTTTCTAAGACTTAGCGACAATATTTTATAAGTAAAGTAAAATGAGTCGGTTAACCCTTAATGAAGCTAAACAAAAATAATAATTTTATATTCAACAAATAAATGTAAAGGTGATCTATCTGAAATCAAATACTTCCATGAGTGATCAAAATGAAAAATCCTTTGTGAAGTAAACATTTATTAATTGATACCCCCTAGCTAAACTAGCGAACACTATCCCTTGGGGTGAACTCTTAAACAAGCTTAAAGGAAAACAATGGTTAGTTTCTGGAAGATATTAAGATTTAGTAAGTAGGAGAAGACTTTAAGTGAACTACTCTTCAGTGTATAAGAAATTAACTCAGTTGGTGAGATGAATTGTGCGAACCATATAATGTTCCTTCTAAAAACTTAAGTCATGAGCTAAAGGGTGTCTTACCAAAATAAATAAACCCTAACCATTTCTTACTATGGCTTGCCCTAGCTGTGAGTGTGTCATGTGGTTGGACTTCCATGTTGTCTCGTCAAAAAGAAAAATAAATTGTCCTTGATAAGTGTGAACGTTTCCGTGTTGACCTTGTGGTCTTCCCTGTAACAAATGGTTCCAAGTGTTGGTTGTAACCTTGTGACGACATGTTGTGTCGTGTTGAGTCAAAGCAAGTCAAAAAAAAAAAGTTATCCTGTATTTCACTGTGTCGTTCTTGTGTTTGGTATTTTTGGTGCGTTACAATTAACACATGTAATACTCTAATAACCAAATGTTGGGGATAAAGAAAAGTATACAAATGTCCTCTTTCCCAACTTTAAATAACCATAGAAATTTGATGTCATTCATGCGATAAAACAATAAGCCAAAGTTGAAAACTCAATTCATTGTTTTCTAAATTGAGGATATTCAACCACTTTTCTAATGATGAGCAATTTAATAAAATTTAGCAAATATTTATATTTAAAGAATGTTTTAGCATTAAGCTGCATCTTTTTCAATATAGCAATGGTCCTTCAAAGTTCAATTTATACATGAAAAATATATTAGTCAAATTTGGTTTTCAAACTAAATAATCTATTCAATCGGAGAATGAATAAGTAGTTATATCGAGATAAAATATAAATATAATTGATTACAAATTTAATTTATCACCATACATGATCTCATTAATATCATAGTTTCAAAGGTAACAATAATGTTAAATTGAACATTTGAATCTTAGAACACAACCATGACATTTTCACAAAGTTTTGGTGATTTGATTTCTCAACATCATGTACTTGACAAAATTATAGAGAGCAAAAGAAATACAACTAGAAAATTATGGGAAAAAATGCAAAAGATTGTTTCTAATGTCTCTTTGCAAGACCACCCCTAACTTGGAACATAACTAGCTTAAAACTAACACCACCCACTTGAGGATTATCCTCAAATATCTAACAAAGATACTATTGTCAAGTAGACATTGAATTTCAATTAATTTGGCATACAATAAAATTTAAAAAATTATATATGGGTGTAGACACCTAAATTCCACTTTTGCAAACCTATTGCCAAACGCACACTAATCACTCTCATTCTTATCAATTTCGTTATAATTAGTGATTTTCACTAATTAACTAACGTCTCTTGCCACTTTGGTCAATTAACAAGTGTTTTGTTGATTACCTATCCTCTTTTGCATTTAGGATGTCACTTTACGACGAATTGTAAGCCAAAATCCTCTTCAAAACAAACAATTAATGTTTATTAGCTAATTAAGCCTATTTTGCCCTTGTTTTGGTCAATATACCCTACTACTGATGCAAACTCCTCTTCCAACCACTCAAAATCACCCCACTTTCCTCCACAACGTCTCAACAAACTTCAAAATCTTATTATAGCCTCCTAGTTGACCCTAAGCGATTGATTAAGGCTCCACACATCTTAATCACTTGGTAATTCACTAATTGTGATTAACAAAGCTTAACCATGATTAGCAATTCTAATCTAATTTGGGCCTTTAGTCCCACATGCACAAAAATACAAGTTTTCCCCAAAAGGAAAACTATAAAAAGAGTTCACCTCTTACCTTAATACTTTACACCATACTTTGATTTGCATCTCATATAAGAAATATCATATATAGCCAAGTTCAATCCTTACCTAAAGCCTTCAACAAGGTTAGTAGATGGATATCTAAAGTGACTTTGTTAGTCATTTGGAGAGGCCATTTCACTTTGTTTGGAGTAGCAACCATACCCATTTGATTGCCCTCTTAGGTCTATTTAGGCCCATGTTACGTAATTGAGCATATTAGTAGGCATGTTTAGTTAGATTTTGAATTGTATTCATGTTAGTTAAGCATTCATTTAAGTTTCTATCTTAATGTTACATTCCTAGACTTACATCCTTGACTAAGGTGTCAATGGTGTTAGCCTTCTTAGTTAGTCATGCAATTGCTTGTAAAAGTTTAGGGTGCTTTCAAGGGTAGCTGAATCAATAGAAAAAGACATAATAACATGATTAAAAGTGAATTCTAATAAGAATGGTTGAATTTATAGAGATTCTAAATAGAAAAAAGGACATCAAATTCAATCAACATAATAGCCTCAATTGCTTTTAAAAACAAAAAACCAAATAGGGTTGTTGCCAATGAGTGATGCCCTGGTATTGCTACAAAGTAAAAAACAACCAACTAAAGTTTGGGAAGAGCTTTGGGAATGTGAAGGAAGACGCAAGATATGAACCACACAATGAAATGTTATATAGAAAAAATAAAGAATTTAATTTTCCGTCGACTGTTCTTCTTATAAACACAAATAAAAAAGGAGGCACTACTTGATGGAACCCATAAGAGAATAATAGTGCTACATAGTGGGGGGATAACATGTCTATAATATCAGGGAGAACTAACATAGATGAGAAGAGAAAATAAAAAGATCTGGAATTAACACTAAAATTGGTATGATACTATTTTTGTAAAGCTAACAAGTTTGAATATAAGAGAAGATATGTGGCAACTACATATGCTTTAGTACCTGCAACAAATAAAATAAACACACCCATGCAACAGTTCGTGAAAAGTCACATAATAAGGTCGAGTTGAAAATCAATCCTTATATTAAAATATATGGCTAAGATGATTGGTTAGAGACAAATTAGATAAGCTTGGTGTTGTTTTGACGACACAATAAGGCCTCTATTTTATTTAGCCATTTAACAACCACGGGGAATTTTAATAAAATCTCCAAACTTTAGTGTTACCAATGCATTAAAAAATAGTTGTTTTTTATTAGCTGGAAGAGAAAAAAATTGAAGAGG
>CM034148.1:240301930-240320947 GCA_019776745.2 Taxus chinensis
CTCTTTCTATTGTCTAAAAGCAATTGTGTTTTGGTGCTTTAAAAAGAATATTTCTTTCTTTCATTAGTATTGCATTAGTGAAAGAGAATCCCTCTTCCTGTTCATTACTTTACTACATCAAATATCACATTTCAATTTGGGTGTAAAACACTTGCATGGCATTCTAATTTATTGCATTACATCTCACATTAAAATTGAGGGCAACCTATACGCTGGAAGTCATGACCAACTAATGGTTGACACAACTGAATCGTAGAAAGTACATTCTTTCTTCTCTCTCTTTGCCAAACTACACAAATTGGAATATATGCATCTTCTTAAACAACATCCCACCCGGAAGAAGCTGCCAGTGATCACACAATCAGAGGATTGATAGTGGACACCTAACTGGTTATCTTTGTCTAGTCATCACCTCAAAGAATAGCCCACCCCCACCAAAACATAACCTAAAACCTCACCTTTAGAATTTCCTTCTTCATAGGAAGCCTTCCCAACCAAAAAATCTATTCTAAATTCACAAGTTAGTCTTTAAATAGCATAATCTAAACACACTAAATTCACTTGTAGGATTACGTGTTTTTCTTATCTTTGTGCTTGACTTGCATTTTGAGGTGTGAGGTTGTATTCTCCATTGTTCTTTCCTTTCACACTCCATAATCATAGTTGGTGTATTCCAACTATTTATGAGTGTGTCAGGAATCATTTTTACCAAACTCAGACTTTTGGGTTGGTATCTTATTCAACCTTAATTCACAAAAAACAAAATTTCCTTCATTCTATAGATTTCACAGTAACCGGCGTCACTTTACATCTGACCTTCATTAGTTTACCTGATTGGTGTCAGTTCCCTGTGCTTTTGGTCAGTTTACCCAAATAGCACTAATCTCATCTTCTTCTCCATTTCAAATCTCTGGATGTCACCATATCCTCTGCATTCTGATATTATTGACTAAATATAGCTTCCACAGTTGACTTTCCCCAATTTCTACCTCACTTGCTCAAACTGTCACTTTCCCAGAGTAATTGGCATCAGTTACTGTGACCATCATCTGGTTGGATTACTACCAAGGTCAATCAGTCTAGTTTTGATTTTTAAGTAAAACACCTACCAATTCACCTCTCATAATCAATTTTATTCCATCCCTGTTATTTTTTGTGTTATTTAAAGAATACAGTCTTACCAGGTCAACATTTATTCACATGGTGTTGACTCGCATCCAAACTAACGCCCTCGTATTTCACACCAGCTGTCAAGCCACTCCCACCTAGTCCATCACCGCCATCCATCTTGTCACCTATGGATTCTGACTCAGCCTATCCCCATCACTACCTGCGATGAAGAGTTCACAAGACTCCTTGACTAGAATCCCGCTACCCTCCAGTACTACCTTGCTCATTCTTCCACTCGGGATTCCTCAGGACAATTAATATATGGCATGCATGTATCTATCCCTCCTTCTCTCGCACCCACCTCTACATTAGCTAGCACTATCTTGATGCATTACCGTCATCCACTTTACCACCTGTGGTGTCTCATCTAGATCCCACATCCGCTATAAGTTACAGCATCTACGTCATCTATCGTACCCACCGTGGCATCAATTGTCCCTCTGACAACCGCTTTGAGTATAGCCCATCTGCACCCGCCGCCTCACATATGCCTATTACATCATAACCACCTCTAGTGTCGGTAGCTTACACCCCTTTTCAAAACCTTGTTTTTTCTATCCCATAGTCCTTACCCCCAATCACCACTAGAGTTGTTACAACTACTCCACCCACTTACACATACTACCAACAACCCCCAACCTCATCTATCACTTATTCTAGCTATGTGCTACCTAAATCTATTCCTCCTATGTAATTCTCATACTCAGTGCCACCATACACTAGCATACCACCCACCTCATACATTCAGCATCAACCCCCTTTTTCTACAGGGGGCACCCATTCATCTCAACCTACTAATGACCTCATTAAAATGATGATGGAAAAGATGCAGACCTTAGAAGCATCTGTTTCTGGCTCCCGTAATTCTTTAACTTATGATGAAATCTGTAACGAGCCTATCCATCCATCTATTCCCATTCGCCCCTACCATGTGCATTGGGAAATGCCTAAATTCAATCACTTCAACAGTAAAGAAGACCCACAACAACACTTGCGGTCGTTCAAACATGGGTGCTACCTAATCTCCCACGATGACGCTTTGCTCCTATGAACTTTCCCAATGTCCTTGAAAGGACCAGCATTGGATTGGTATAGTGGACTACCTCGAAATTCCATTTATTCCTTTGATAAAGTAGCCCAAGCTTTCTTAGATCATTTTTCAATCAATGTGACAAAGAAAGTCACCATGACCGATCTTTATTCAACCCGACAGTATGAAGATGAATCTATCATAGATTTCATTTCCTGTTGGTGGAGTCTTATTAACCAATTGACGTTCCAACTACCTCAGACTGAACTTATTGAGTTGTTCACTAGAGCTTGTGCCAGACACATCTCACCAACTCTGTAAGTACAAACCTTCTGAACCTTTGATGAAGCGTTCACCATGGCACGAAAACTAGAAATTCGCGCCATTAAAGAACATAAAATCCAATTAGGAAACAAGAACACCCCATTCAAATCAAATGACTCTTCTTCATCTTCAAAACCCCAAAGTAACTATTCAAATCCCAAAGGATCTTCCAATGTGGTAGTCCTCAAGGTGGGACCACCTCATCCTTCTAATCAAGCCCAACCTTCTTCCAATCTTTCTCTCTATCCAGGCCTTTCAACTCTGGGGGAGCAGTGGAAGTACACTTTGATTGGAGAGCCCTATTCTTTAGTCTTGGAAAAGCTTCTTAAAGCTGGATCCATTACACTTCCTCCCATAAAACCTCATACAGGTTTCAATCATGCATGTCATATGCGTATATATTATAAAGAACACAACTATTGTAATTACCATCGCGTTAAAGGCCATAGTGACGGTAACTGCATAAATTTTAAGAACATTTTCCAAGAGATGATAGATAATGGAGACCTTGTCGTGGATAACCTGAACGCGCCAGCAAATAAAAACTTGCACATCTTTAAAAATTTGTTCCCTAATCATAAACCATCATCTAATCAAAATAGTGAACCTTCATCCAGCGACAACAATGTCTGTGAAGTCCACGTGGTTTTTGATATCGTACCAACCGTTCCTCAAAACCTACCTACTTCATCTATTGAGGAAATTTTGGCACGAGCTCCTCTACCCACAGAGGAGCATACCACTTCTACTCCTTCACCCACAGAGGAGTCCCCCTCATCTCCCCTACTCTCATGGAGGAACCCACACCTTCTACCGATGACATTTCACCATCTACCTCACAACCTATCAAACAGTTGACACTTTTTATTCTCCCATCCACATAAAAATAATCATTGCCTTTCCCCTCCACCAAAGACGAAGTCTACATCACCTCACCTATTTTCTCTCCTACTCATAGGAGACTCATCAGACATGTCACTACCTGTTGGGGGCAGTTCCCCTCAGCATCCCAGAACCCCATTGACATGATCTCGGCTCTTTTTCCTACAGAGTCTGAGGCTAGCCAATTCCCTGTCTCGTAGACATATTTTACAGGGATTTCCACCCAACCAATTCCATCCTCTTCTTTAGTAGTCCCATTTTCACGGCTGGTTGATCACTTGGATTACGTTGATCATTCCATGCTCTGGGGACGTCTTCAGCTCCCCGTTTTTTACCCAAATGCAAATGTTTCCTGAAGATACTTCCACGATCTACCCAAATATATTTTCAGAAACCAAATCAACATTGACCATGCCTATTGAAATGGATTCTTCTTCATCATCCCTACCTACATCCAAACCTCTACCCACAACTAAAACCATTCCCAAACCTCAAAACCTACCCACACCTATCTCCTCACCCATATCTAGACCCATCACTACTTTGGGTGTCATGCTGACATCAAGCCTTACTCACCCACCTGTCAAATTGGACTTAGTCACATCTTCCCAAGCCCACACCAACATTATCCCCCCGCCTAAAAGGAAAACCCAACCTTCTAGGCCGCATACACCAGTCTCGCCTACCACACCTTTTTCACCTTCCCCCCTTCCATCCATCCTAGGGCCCCATCCATCAACCCTGATCAAACAGTCTCCTACCCAAGGCCAGTCAAAAGCTAAACAACCTACTACTACATCATGAGCCTTTGTTACACCTCATTCACCAAAAAAACCAAACTCCCTCACCCATGCAATTCTTGCCACCTATACCTCCACCAGTTACTATAACCCCAACCTTTCCTATACGACTTCAACCCATGTCATCTACCCAACCTCTACCAACCACCTCCACCGCAACTCGGTTGCCCCCATGGGTAACCCATCCTCTTCCACCATCTTCTTTCCCTTCTACATCTCGTACTCCCATGTCACCTTTACCCAAGAAGGTGTAACCCAAAGATAAGAATCCACTACCCTCCAATAAGGTAGTCAAACAAACAAAACCTTCCATCACCAGCTCTTCTACCCCACCTTTACCCAAGCAGATGCCAGCAAACATAAGACCATACCACTTATCAAATCAGTAGACCAACCCATTCCCCCTCCTATAAATCCTCTTCCCTCACAATCATCCACACCTCTACCCAAACCCACACTCACTTCCCATTGTGATCTGTTAGCAGGGTCCTACGCCAACATTTTAACCAATCTCTTAGAGACTTCTGTCATCACATTACTGCCACTTTGACCTTACGATCCTCTCAAACCCAAACCAAAAGGGTTTGATGAAACCAATATTTGTGCCTATCATCGTGTGTGTCAGGACATGATGTAGAAAATTGTAAGGCTCTAAAGACCATTCTTCTCCAACTTTTTCCTCCTGAACAAAACTTTGATGATGATGACCTTCTTGATGAGGACCATGTTCCACCTTCACCTATCACCACACATCATCATCCTTTACCCATTCAGCAGTCAATATCTCCACCCCCACAACCATTTTTCCCACCTCCAAAATTTGAGATCAACATGGTCTGTATTAGAGAGTTGGCCAAATCACCACCCAAATGTCAATGCACCCTACTCATTTCACAAGGCTCTTATCCACCGCTAGGATTTTTCCCCTCATGTCATTATACCTTTCATGACACACCCTCTCCATCCACCTCCCCTCGGATTAACATGGTTCATGTTGCTACCCGCGCTCAGAAAGACAAAGGAAAAGAAAAAGCAACTAGCCCATCAACCAACCCTGTGCCCAATATACCATCTGCACCCGCACCCAAAATCACCATCCACAGACCTACATACCCTATCTCTGACAGGGTCACCCATCACGTAATGATAAAACAATTACATCAGTCTCCTCTAAAGATGTCTTTGTATGATCTCATCCAAACTTCTGAATCCCATAGACAAGCCCTTATCGAGGTTTTACAATCCATTGAAGTTTTACCCAATGACCCCACACCAGTGGCCTCCATTATTACCCCTCACCATGTGGCCTTGCTAACCAAATCATCTCCTTCTTCTACCCCCATGCCCACTCCTCAAGTTTCCACCCTCAACTTCTCTGATGAGGAGATTGTACCTCTCCAGTCAGATGACCCTGATCCCGCCCTATTCATTTCCATCTATATCGATAACATACGTGTACGACGCATCATGATTGATGGTGGTGCTAGCATTAACATCATCTCCTCCCATGCATACAATCAAATGCATATCCCTTCTAATTATATGCATAATAACCCCATCATGTTGCACTCCTTCAATGAAACCATTACCTCCACCCTTGGCACCATTATCCTTCATGTTCACATAGGCCCTCGCACTATCCCGAAACTATTCTACATCTTAGAGGGGGAGTTCCAATATAACCTATTGCTTGGAAAACCTTGGATTCACATTATGGGTTGTGTCCCTTCAACTTTACACTGCTGTGTAAAATTTGAACATGAAGGACATAACTATACCATCCCCGCCGACCCGTCGCCATTCAAAACTTGTAACATGTTGTATGGCCCAACGATGTACTTGTACCAGTCAAGACATCTGCCACTACCCCCACTTCTCCTTCACCCATGATCCCATCCACCAATGTTGCCACCACCTCTCCCACATCTAACTCTTCTATTCCTACTACCACCTCAGCCTCTACAGCTATGCCCCTCTGATTCCCAACCAACCACTACCCCTCCTACCCAATCATCTAGTGATTCATCTATCCCCGCCACCCACATATCGACTACTGATCCCTTAGAAGGTTTTTTTCAATGCCTCACTCTGGGGGAGTACCGCCTATACAATATCGACACATTCCTCACTCCACAAGAGTATGGAAACCTGCGTCAGCACCCTCATTATGACTACCACATAGGTGAGGTTTTCCCTTATGGTCCTCCCCACCTTTGCACTAACCTAACATATGGGGGACTTGATACTGCTACTTATTCACCCGAACCTCCATCCCAAACATGACCATTTTCATCTGACCTCCAATCCCTTACTAACCGCCGCTTCACCCACACTTTCCTTCACCGTTGCGCATGGAAAGGATTTGGCTTCAGTTTTTATGAACAAGGCTGCCATACTGTCATTTCATGTACCACCCGTAAACACAATGATTGTAGTGGCATTGGCTTTTCTGCATCACCTTCCAAGAAGGCAAGCATCGACCTCATTGAGGAAGACAAACCTTCTCCACCCCATTCACCAATGTCACCATCTTCACCCATGGAGTCCATAGATCCCGAATCTATTCCTCCTAACTTTTTTTTTTCATAAACACGATTTCCCTAGGACCTCTAACCTATCAACGTGATGGTGAGGTTCCTTCTTCTCTTCCCTTCCTGTATCCTGACATGATTGATGATGATACACCTTCTATTAACATCATTCAATGTCAGGATGATGATTCTATCCTCACCTACCTGGGTGTGGAAGATTCTTATATTCACCAGTCGTTACCCTCTGAGATGTAAACCATGTTGAATGAATCGACTATCGAAATCAACATTAATACTCAGGACGACCTGCACATTCTAAAGATAGGTCAGTCTTTAGATGTTGCTAAACATGAAGCTTTTACCTCTTTCCTCCAGGACCATAGCAACGCTTTTTCTTGGTCCTATGTCGATATGCCTGGTATTGACCCAAAAATCATGGTCCACAATATCGTAACCATTCCTAATGCCAAACCCATAAAACAAAAGTTACGGAAAATGCATCCTCGCATTGCTCTTCTAGTCAAAGAAGAACTTCAACACCTTCTCTCGGTTTCCTTCATCCTACCCATTGACTATCCCCAATGGATTTCTAACATTGTTCCTGTCACAAAAGCAACAGGGGGACTCTGCATTTGCACAGACTTCTGTGACCTCAACCTAGCTTGTCCCAAAGATGATTTTCCCCTACCAGGCATTGACCAACTAGTTGATCTCACCACTGGCCATGAGATGTTATCACTCATGGATGGTTTCTCGGGTTATAATCAAATATTACTCGCTCCAGAAGATCAACACAAAACTACCTTCATCACTCCTTGGGGGACCTTCTGCTATCGAGTCATGCCTTTTGGCCTTAAAAATGTTGGTGCTACATATCAGCGAGCCATGACTTATATCTTCCATGACATCATGCATCACATATTGGAAGATTATGTAGATGACCTTCTTGCCAAATCCAAACATCGGGCTAAACACCTGACAGTCCTTAAGGTCATCTTTGACCACCTCATCAAGTATTGTATTCACCTTCAACCTAAGAAGTGTGTCTTTGTGTTACTTTCAGGAAAACTCCTTGGTTTCATCATTTCTTTGCGTGGCATAGAAGTCGATCCTACCAAAGTAAAGGCTATTCTAGAAATTCCTCCACCTACTAATCTCTCTCAACTTTGAAGCTTGCAAGGTAAGTTGCAATCTATTCATCATTTTATCTCGTAGCTTTTCAACCACTGTCAACCATTTCATCATCTCCTCAAGAAGGACATCTCATTCAAATGGGATGATGAATGCCATAAAGCCTTTGACACCTTAAAACAATACCTTCTTCAACCACCAGTGCTCATTCCTCCTAAGGATGACCAACCCTTTTACCTATACATTTCTGCCACTGACCATTCTTTAGGTGCTCATGCTCGCTCATCGATGAGCAACATAGAGAGAAAGTGGTTTATTACATAAGTCGTACCCTTTAAGACTATGAAACTAGATACACCCACGCCGAAAAACTCTACTTAGCCTTAGTTTTTATCGCCACCAAGCTCCTTCATTACCTGCTCAACCATAAAACCTTTGTAATCACCAATACTAAGCCCTTACATTACATGTACGCATAACCCTACCAACATCAATGTGTTGCATGATGGCTCATGCTTCTTGCTAACCTTGACCTTGAATTCATCCATCAAAATTCTATCAAAGGCCAAACCATCGCTGACCAACTAGTAGATGCACCTCTTTCTGGAAATCAACCCTCTAACTTTGATTTCCCAGACGAATCCATTGCTACCCTCTCCTTGGATGATACCACTTACCAAATGACCCTCTTCTTTGATGGTTCCAAATGTCAGCATGGGGGTGGCACTAGTGTTATCCTCATTCCTCTTGGAAGTGAACCCATGCCTTTATCTTTCAAATTGGATTTTGATTGTACAAACAATATCACTGAATACGAAGCACTCATATTGGGTCTCCAGGCTGCTTATGCCTTAGATGTTAAGTCAATCAATATCTTTGGTGATTCCCAGTTGGTTGTAAATCAAGTCAATGGTATATACCAGTGTCGTAATGAAATACTGCAAAAGTACAAGGATCATGTAGACATTCTTTTGACTACCTTTGACTGTTATGAACTTCAAACCACCCCACGTTCTACCAATAAATTTGTGGATACCATGGCCTGCCTAGCTTCTCAGATACCCACTTCACCTGTCGAATCTAAAATCCTTGTCACAATATAAAGGTTACAATCACCCTCTTATTTACCTCATGAGGTCCACTCCGTCAGAACCATTGCACCTGACCCACGTGACCTTTGGTATAAGTAATTTGCAGACTATCTTTCCCTTTCCATTCTACCTCCTCAATCTCACTCGTAATGGACAACGTTCCTTTCTTAAAAGTGTCTCTCACTATGTCATCATGGGTGGTCTCCTTTATAAACATGGCTTCGACGGTATTCTCTTATGATGCCTTACAAGTTCTGAAATTCCCTACACCATCAAGTAAGTTCACGACGGAATTTGTGGAGGTCACTTCATTGGTTTAGCTGTTGCTAAATGCATTCTTCACCTTGGCTATTATTTGCCAACCCTAAACCATGACTGTTGTGACTATGTCAAACATTGTGTGAAATGCCAGCAACATGCTAATCTTCATCACACACCTAGTCATGCCTTACAGGTCGCACGAGACCTTTGGCCTTTCTCTCAATGGGGCTTGGATCTTGTTAGAGAGATCAATCCCCATTCCTCACAATGCCATCAATGGATTATAACCACTACTGAATATTACACTAAATGGGTAGAATTCATTCCTCTCATTTCTACAAAATCTGAGAAAATATGTGAATTCATCAACCACCACATCATTTGTCGCTTTGGTGTTCCTCACCGCCTCATCACTGATAATGGAAAGCAATTCAAAAACAAAACCCTACGAAAAATATGTGACACTTTTGGCATTCAACTTAGTTTCTCATCACCTTATTACCCACAAACCAATGGCCAAGAAGAATCAACCAATAAAACCTTGAACAAAATTCTTATGAAAGTAGTTGATGATACTGGGAAGGATTGGCATACGCACATTCCTTTCGCCTTGTGGGCTTATCACACTAGTATTCACACTTCAACTGCTGCCACACCTTTTTCTCTGGTCTATGGTACCGAGGTTGTCTTGCCTCTCGAAATCTAGATTCCATCTCTCCACATCTCACTATAAGACATGCTCAACGATGATGACTTTTACCATGACCATTTAGCAGAACTTGAGTTGTTAGATGAACATCGTCTTAATGCTCTTGACCATCTCCAAATCTTCCAAAAATTTATCAAGGGCCTACAAAAAATGTGTCCTACGACAAACCTTTCAAGTCAGTGACCTCATCCTGAAGGAAAATCAACATGTAACCAAAGAAGAGAAAAGTAAATAGGGAAAATTTGCTCCTAATTGGCTTGGACCCTATATTGTTACTCATGCCTATGGATCAGGTGCTTATCTTTTGTCTTCACTTGAAGGTAAACCCAAACCTGAGCCCCTCAATGCCTTGCATCTTCGACCATTTTATTGTTGAAATCAAGTCCTATATCACCTTCTTTCAATTGACCTGCTCATCCCTTGAGAATTTTTCACCTTCCATATTACCCATTTTTGAGGATCAACAATTACAAAAGAATCATGTGATTATTCATCACTTTTCAACCTCATCTTCAATATGAGTACCAAGGCTCTACTCATGGCATGATTCTCATGGATACTTTTCATCTTTTTAAAGATGGAATCCCATGGTCATTCATCACTTGAAACCACCTCTTTCATAGTTAACCTCTGTGTGTTATGGTTTTGTCTTCTAAACAAGAACCTAATCTTCCTCTATAGTCTTGTCCATGACTTAAACATCCAAAAAAAAATGGGATTCAACTTCTTGAGTCAAACTTCCAGCAAAAGATGACTCCCTCAAAAAGGGACATCTCTTCTCTCTATCTCGCCACTATAAATAGACTGCTCCCTTGAAGGACAACTATATAAAGTCATTGCAAAAATACAATAAAATATTCAGAAAGCTTCCCGCATTGATCAGCTTCACGAAGACCTCAAGGAGATAATATACTCATCCCATATAGACTTCCCACATCGATCAATCTATCAAAAACAAAAAAAAATGAAGAAAATGATAACTTTTTCATCATGGACTTGCCTATTTTTGATCCTGGGTTTCTTGCTAGGTAAACATGTTGTCATACACTAAGTTATGCTAAACCACCTATTTTCATCTCATTGCCTTTTCACCCAACTGTTCTATCTGCTCAAGGGACTTTCCACAACTGTGACATTTCATGATCATGTGACTTTCTTCACCCTTAGAATAGTCCATTATGCAATGCCTTTAGGGTCTTAAGTTCATAAGCCCATCTTGGGTATGGTAGACTCATTAGGGATCTTATCAATTAAGCATCTCTTTTACCACCTCTTACCATTCACCTTCCTCATTACTTATTGATTATCCTATACAGGACCAGACCATCGACACCTATATTTTATCAACCATGCCTATCACCTAAGACTCAACCATGCCTATGACCTACACTCAATCATACCTCAAAAACCCACCCACCCATTCCTCTACCTCATCACATTCTTCCCTAGCTTATGGGAGAACTACATTGGCCTGAGGCCCCTTTTCACCGGGGCTATGTAGGCAAAACTTCAAGGGCATGGGGCCCTTGAAGGTTAGCTCAGCCACTCTTTACCCTAACCTAATTTCCCCCATTTTTCTATTCACATTTACTTCTTAGTTTCCATTTTATATCAGCAATTGGAAATTAAACCAAACAAACACCAATCTAACAAACATTTTTACCACATCATCAAATCATTCATTTATCATTTTTTTAAATCAATCATTTGGAACATTTCCATAATATCAAATATTTTGGAACTTTACACCATAACATACATATAACTCATCATTTATTTCCCATGTTACCAATAACTTGGAAATTAAATCAAAATTTAAAAACAAGACTCCATCATGCCTAAACTGACCTGACTCCATCATGCCTAAACTGACCTGACCATGCCTAACTGACATGCCTCAACCACTGTGACCTAATTCCATCATGCCTATGAACTTGACTCAACCATGCCTAATCCACCTAGTTTCATCACATAAACAATAACATTGGAAATTCCACCATAATACAACATATCCACCATATAATATAGCATCTCTATAAAAATCACACAGAATACATCATGTGTCCATACATATATGCACAGAAGCAAAATCAATACATATGTACGCCAATACAAATACATACATGTATATCAAACTCTCATATACAGCCTCACCATCTTCGGCACGCAGGCCGGTATAATAATCAAAAATCTCAAAAACTCTCATATACATCCTCGCAGTCTTCGGCACGCAAACCGGTATAAATCAACATATACAAAAATATAAATCGTGAACATATAGGGTGAATAATCGTCAACCCACCTAATGTCCAAGTCAGTCTCATCTATCTCCTCCTCCTCTGCCCTAGTGCGGCACCCTATTGCCATCTCTCTTCCCTATACAGGTCTAGCCCTCATCGTTGCATGACCTGCAGCTGGGTCTAGCCTCCATGAGCTAGTCGCCTCTCCTTGACCCTGTCTGTGGACTTGCCGACCCCCTGTACTCTCTACACTATGCATGTGAGAGTTGGTCCACCAACTAGAGGACTGTTATGCTTTATACTCTGCATACGAGGGGACATTTATCCCTGTGGTAATCAGATGGTCCTGATAATACCATGCCTCACTTAGGGCATCCCTAAACCTGGCCATCGATACTATTTGTCTGTCATTGGTCTCAGACCCTGTATCTTGTCTCATGGACCATGTCCCACTACCTGTACCATGGGACCCTATCTACCTGACCATTGTCCTGTGGTCTACTGTACTTGTGCATGATGTGCCTATAGCGATGTCAGCTGACCTTAGGCCTGTAAGGCCACAATCTGGGCCTGTGTAGTGGCTAACTAGCCCTACAACCCTGATACCTATGCATGTAGGGTGGCAACATGTCCCCCATCTCCATCTCCTCCCTATGTGGGTGCCTGTCCCTAGGCTGCAATTTAGGCCTATAAAGCCCACCACTTGTGCCTATAATGTGGCCACCTTGTGCCTTGGACCCTGTCAACTGCCCCTGTAAACCTGTAATCTAGGCCTGTAGGGTGGCAACCTACCCCTACAATGTGTCCCTCTGAACTATAAGGGTACCAAGTTTGGATGCCCTGGCCTAGGTGGTGTTTGCCTCATAGCTTGGACTACCCACCACTATCCTATACCTATCTGTAAGCCTTGCATGTCATCAATCTAATAGTCCATGACCTACTCCTCCTTCTTGGTAGGCACTGTCGGCTGTGGTAGAGGCAACATCTCTCCACATCATCCCTTCTATACTGTGGGAAATGGTGGTGGCACGTCCTGGGGCAACCCAAACTACCATCTGACCCTATCCACGCGTATCATCTCTTGCTCACCGACATGACATCCCTATATCCATCTTGAGTAGCTTTACTAACTCATCCAGCTCCGACTGCCATCTACCTATATGAAAGAAGCCAACATATGGCCTCCAAATAATGTCAACACTAGATAATCCCTCCAATGCCTGCCTTATAATATGCCACATCGTGAGTAGCCCTAGTATCCATGTGCTCTCCAACAATAGACACCCAACGCCTATAGCCAAATAGAACAAATCCCACCTCAAATGCATCCGGTCAGGGCATACCAACTAGACGTACACATATGATGTGCTTGTATGCCCAATAATGTAAGAGAAAGGTACAACACAAGTTTGAACCTCCGTAACCCACCCATAGGCCCATACTCCCTATATAACTACACCAAGTATGTTGGTGCCCAAGTAAAACTGGGTCCTATCCTCCATCATGTCATGGAGAACCCCCATCAGTGCCCGTGGGAATCTCCCACCCTCTACATCTGGCAGTGTAAAACAACACATTGCCTCCATAATCAGGACCACTAGCCTCATCTCCTTAGGATGGGTTGCATACATCTCTCCATAGCTCAGGCTCACACTATGGAACCTCATCTCTGCCATCCCCTCTCCAAACACTATCAACATCATCTCCTCTAATGCCTCTGAAGAAATAGAATACACCTGCATCCCCATTATCGATAACTGCATGATCCTGTACACGTCCTCTAGGGTGACTATGATCTCACCCATCGGTAAATGAAATGTGTTGGTCACTCGAATCCCATCTATCGATGAGTGTGACCATCAAGCTTTGATCTCCCAAACTATGTGCCTATACCATATGACCCCGATAAGGTCAACATCTATAACATGATGCCACTCTTTGTCTTAGTCACGCTCCCTCGTACCAATAGTAATACAAAGGTGGTACTCTGTCTCTCATACGCAACTGGTCCCTAGCCTGCACCCAACAAACCACACCATTATTAAAAACTTGACCACACCTAACATATCACTTACCCAATGACTAACCTATTCCTAAAGAACCCCTTTTTCTTATTTAGTTCCCCGCAACCCTAGACCTACCCCTTTTTCCCATCCCACTTTCCCACCCCTCAACTCATATCATATACATTTTACCCTATACCCATTCTCAACACACTTACATTTTCCTACCACCTCTCTTTCTCTTTATCCCACCATAACCCTTTCTCGACCTATTTTTTCTCAAAAATTGACCGGCCTTAGTCACTAGTGACCGGCATCGGTCCATCATGATTGCATCGGTATCTGTTATTTGACCGATGTGGCTATAGCTTACCGAATGATGATGGCTACCAAATTGACCGACCCTTAACTGTCACTAATCTTTGTGTGCTGACCAAACCCACAAAACCATCCCCCCATTTGTTTCCACAGATTTGACCATTCTAACCTATAACCTACCCTATCCTACCCAAACCTCACCTACCCTTTCCCCACTACCCATATTTACTTACCCACATTGGACTTCCTACCCTTCCCATTTCATCAATTTTATTTCCAAATTCATAATTAATTCCTACCCAAAACCATTTCTACCCGAACCAATTTCTACAAATATTCCAACTAACAAGCGTAAATTCAGATCAAGATCTTACCTCATTCATTGATGTGTTTCAACGTGGTGGTACCTCTAGCCATTGCACCAATGGCCCACATGAACCCTCTCCTACCTCTTCCATGCCCAAATCACCAAAACCTCTCACTAATCCAACCAATCAAATCAATCCCCTATGAGACCCCAGCTCTCATGGACCCATCTCCCTAGATCCTCTCACCAACTCATACTCTCCACCTCAGCCAAGTAGAATGCCCTGTCCTTCTCTCTTGAGAAAAGGTACCAAAAAGTCAAATGACTCTGTCATTTTCTCCAAAGTCACAACACAAAAATGATTCTATAAAATATAGAATTATTTTTTTATAAACCCAACCCAATCTGACTGACGCTGGTTATATTTGTATCCCTAGCCAACTTTTGATGTTGGTCACCCTATAACTGACATCGGTCAACCCCTTTATAACTATTTGGCCTTCTAAGCTTCTTTTTCCTACAACCATTAGTGTCACACACCTTTTATCATTCCATCCACCCATTGAACCATACCTACGATCTCAACCTACCCCTACATTTCCTTTGTTGTGTCTTAGGAGTTGTTATTTTACCTATACCTTGGCCTTACTGTGTCATGACCTATTTACCTAAACCAACCTACTTGGTGTGACCATTGACCTTATGCACTCGCTATACCTTGCGATGTTGTTACCTATGTTATTTTAGTCCTAATAACCATACCTTTCCTATTGTCGTGTCATTTATCCCGACCAAACCTTTGGTGTACCAGAACATACCTAAATGTTCTTGCACCTGACCTATGTTGTGTTTCTAGACCATATCCTATACCTTGGATACCTGAATCACTTCACCCTTGTTTGGATAAACCTATCGACATTGGATGATGTAGAGTTTACAAGCTCTTCAACTTGGTACCGTGTTGCAGTCTATACATGTGTGTGCATTTGGTTTCCGTTACCCATGACCCAATTTTTACCCCATCTTTTTACCTATTACCTGAGTTGACCATCACCTTGTCCCATAATACTCAAACCCTTCCCCACCTATCTTCACCACCTACACATTTATCAAACCACTCACCAATTCCGTATTACACCTCATCAGTGCCTGGTTTGAGGGGGATCACCTTCACCCACACATGGGGCAATCACTTCCTATTTTTGTCAGCGTCACTTACCAATACAAGCTACGCAACAAAAAGGGGTAAAATGTAGACACCAAAATTGGGTCACACTCCCCTTGGTCCCTTTTCGAATAGCCAACTCAAACATATTCACCTAACCATGACCCTTTTACCACACATTAATATTAGTTTAATTATTTATAATTAAATTGATACTCATCCTCACTTCATTCATTATTTAATTACCCTAATTAAAACTAATTTCTCACCTAGACACCTCACCCCACCACCTCACCTAGACACCTCATCACAAACCTATTCTTAGCATGTTTCCCTTTTACTAGGACTCAATATTCACTCACCATAACTAACTAAGACTTAGTCCTACCTACCTTAATGAACTAAGACTGAGTGCAACCCTAAAACCACATGCCTATTCTCCCTCTAACCACATTCCCACTCATTAAAATGTAACATTCCATTTTGATCCATGAGAATAGATAGAGCTGGCCCAAAAAATTGCCAAGATCTGGCATTTTTAGTAAACCTAGGATTTCCCACCTTAACCAATGTCGGTCAACCTGAAACCGATGCCGGTCACCCTAAACCATCGTCAGTTACCATATATTCATTTTGGTAACCTTGTGCCACATTCTTGAGTTTTGGAATGAAGGATATCTACATGCAAGCAAGAACCAGAGCCCTTTCACACATCCAGATAGCCATAGCCAACACCAAGACTGATTCGAAGGTATTTGCATTCATGGTAGCATTCTGGGAAGCACTACCGTAGCACTGAGCACCATTCCACAGATCAACCATCATCATTTTCCAACCATAAAATCTACAAACACCAGTAAGTGTATCTCTAACCTGCATCATTTCATACTTATCTAGATTATAAAGTTTCTTCATCTCTGTTTATCAACATCCATTTGCATTTTCCATCCCACCCTTGTTACCTTACTGTGAACCCAACCATCCCATCACCCATAATCATTTAATCACCTATACTTGATTCCTGAATACCTCTGAGTACCCCTAACACCTTCCTAAACCTAACTATTCCCCTTACCATCTCTCTTTAATCCTAAACAAACCCCCAAACCCCAGTTTATTGAATTTCTACCATCCCACCTTAACCATAATCGGTTCCCTCTTAATCATCATCGGTCACACATCACTAACGTCGGTCTTTGTACTTTGTAATCCTACCAATAACAGAAACATAATAACCTATATCCAAGTGACCCAAACTACCCAGAATCTGAACCCTTGACCTGTTCTAGCATCTTGACTACCTACCCTACTTTCCAGATCTGATCATAACCTAGCCTGTTATATTAGATTTTGTTTATTGTATTTGGATGAGATACCCAAATCATATCAACTACAGTAAGACATTTTTTTTACACTATTTCTTACATTATGTTGTATTAAACAGTGGGTTGACTTCCACCAAGGAAGTATCACACTTCCTGGATCTAGCACATGCTAGGTAGCCCATTGACATATATTGTTTAACTCTTTTTTGTGGTCTTGTTTTGTATTTCAGGTAGTTCCTCCTAGCCAAAAGGAAGCTCTCACAGTCAGTATTAGATCAAGAAGTCAGAATGCATGCATAACCTCCAATTAACCATCACAACAGGTATTCCTCCTTAGCCCATACCCTTATCTGTTTTGGAAAATCCATGGATCTTCACTTTGGTATCGATAATTAGAATGTTGTGTGTGATAACTTAAAACAAAATAATTGTTTATTTTTCATTAGGGTGTTTTCGATGAAAACTTTTGGTCATTACCTTATTAACCCTAAATAATTAATCGTATATCATTGATTCCTCAATAGTTACACGTGCATGCACACACATGCATGCACTCACACTCACCCACCCATGCACACGCGCGCGCACACTCGCATGTACGCGGGTGGACACACACTAGTGCAGCCTAGAATTCATTGTAAATGACCCAAGCTCGTTGGCACATCACTCAACCTAAATTGTGCGCTCACCCAAAGCATGCAAAGGCACTATGTCCCTCTTTAGAGTTTCTTGTACAGAATGTTAGCATGAGAGTGCATATGTGTATTCAGATTCATAACCAATAGTAAACAGTCCATTTTGCATAAACCATATCTATATTTTAGAATATATAAAAGATGAACTAAATAATGACTATAACAAGATTTACCACACAAGAACCAGTTTCAGTCATGTTCAACACCATTATCTAGCCAATATGATCCATTGTATTAAATATTGTAAAACACATAATCTTCATACATTATAAAGGTATCTTCATGAGTCATGCGCGCAACAAGACCAACAACATAACTCTACAATAATTGACACTTATTTAATCGTAAAAATTAATACATATATATAGGGGTGGGGACTTTCCCTTCACCGCCCATGCACTATCTCAAAATAGGCCACATGTTAATAATAGTCATGTGCCTTTACTAAAGGATGTAAAACATGCAAGTGCTCTAACAATAGACTTCTTATAGTTAACTATGAGTAGAAATACTATTATCAGCCAAAATTATGCATGGTGATCGGTTGATGCTTGTTCCCAAAATACCATTGCGTGGACCACAAGTCTTCATGTCTTTGTGTGCTCAGTACGCTAACTCCAAAAATAACCTTAGCAACAAAAATGGATAAGTCCTAATCCTGGGCGCTTCAGCCATATTGTAGTGTCGCGTGCTCTTCCAGTGCCCTACATTCACGTGCCCAACACTTAGCCTCTTTTTTCTGTCTAACATTACCCCACACTAAAACAGATTGCCACCCTGGAAATGGGTAATCACCTTGTCATTCCAAAGAATATAGGATAATGAATGAAAGAATAAAGAATACATTGAGTCATCTTATTGGTACCCTTTTCTTCTTCTGGTAGAATGAATTCTAGATATTCACTTTGAATTTCCCCTTCAAACTCAGTAATAGTCCTAAGGTTGCATTGTCTTATCAAGGAGTCACCAATGGATGCCATTCTAACTCATCTAGAGTATCTTTCCACCATCACTCTTCAAAATCTAAGGATGTTG
>CM034148.1:240321447-240335201 GCA_019776745.2 Taxus chinensis
GAATAAGCAAAAAAATTAGTGTTCCCCTGGAGGAGGATGTCGAGGACGTGTTTTAGTGTCCTGAGCACTCACTCAATGAAGAGGCTACACATTGCATAACACACCAAACCCACAATGCCGAGAATGGTGTCAGTAGTAGTGGCAATTGTCTATGTTGTTTGTGAGCGTGTCACAATCACGAACATATGATCAAATGAGACATTAGGACATGGTCCTCAATATTTCTCTTCAGTTTTCTATGTGTCGTGATATTTGGGGTGTAACTATGTTGTATAGTGGGAGATTAGAACTCATTGAAAGTGAATATGTGTATCATTATACACAACAAGATAGTTTTCCCATGAGAGGTACTTAATTATGAACTATGTGTAATGTTCACAAAAGCTGGAGGATGAACAAACATCTGTTCATACATGGAGGGTTATAACAGACCCATCCATGGAAGGTCCCTCTATGATATATATGGAGGTTAGAACAAATGTGTCCCGTCCATTTTCATATTCCCATCCAGGAGTGGTTGTTGAGAGGTCAAAAGGTTCCCTTCTACCTTCATTTAGTCTATAGCCCACGTTTCATTGTTTTTACTAAGGGGGAATGTTGGGAATAGTATGTTAGTACTTAATTATATTAATTGCTTAGGGGTGAGATTAAATGTATTTCGTTATGCATTTATTAGTGTGAGTGGTGTTTGGATGTCACATGATTTAACTCAACGGATTATGTGAGATATACAGGGATTAGAGGATGAGAAGGAGAGAATAATTTAGACGATCATCTTGACTTCCTAGTTCATAGGATCAAACATATATATAATAAACTCCCAGTTCATTAAATAAAATTAAGCAAACTTTTATGTGTTTAAATGACAAGAGCTTTCAGATTAGAAGACCATTTTCAACCCATATTTCATATATCTGCTTGAAGATTACAGATTATGATAGTGCAACAATTAAGAGGTCGATGAGATAGTTGAAAAATTCGATTAGAATCTCCTTTTTTATTGATATTGAATGAAATTGTTACTTAGGTTGGACAATATTGATTAATTATTTTGTAATTTACTGAAATAAAGAGAATGATGAAACAAATTAAGTCCATATTTACTACTTACGAAATGCTTACAATGCCAACAATTTCAACTTATGCTGAGTTGGAAATGTTTATGATCTATGTGGACAATTTCACCTTTGATCAAAATATAAGGCTTGTCTCACCATCATGCGGAAATGGCATAGAACAATCTACTTTATGTAAGAGATTTTGGAATATCTCTGATGTTAATATGAATAGCCAACCAAGTGGCCATGTTAAAAGAGGGTCACAACTGATTGCATAATCTAAATACTATATTTGATATTGAATGGTCTTTGTGCATATTTAATTAAAAGACGAGGACCCTAATTATAAAAGTAAACACATTAGCCTCATAAAATGGATATTGTTGTGCTCTAGTGTAAATAAAAATTTCATTCTCTCATTTCATCCCCTAATTCATGAGTCATTTAATATGGGAGAGTCCCAATATGAATTTGTACATGAAGTTGTCCAAATTTGAAAAGTTTTATAGCTCCACAAGGTTATTTTATAGGAAAGTCACATACTAGATTCTTTTATGAATCCATATGTACTCCATCCTCTTTAATGATGTAACCCAGATACTTGTTCCTTTGTATGGGAAGCAAACATTTCTATGGGGTGACATAGTTTTAAAGAAGTAGTCTATTGAGAACTCATTGAACATGCTGTAAACACTCCTCCCATGTTCTAATGAAAATGCATATGTTGTCTAAGTGAAAACCCATAAAAGAGATTGTGAAGCGATGGAGAGCTTTGTTCATCATACTCATGATCATTACATGTGCATTTATAAATTCTAATGACATGCCTAAACACTCAAAAACCCCTTTCTTGTCCTTGAACATTCTATTCCACATCTTTCAACTTGATTGCCACATGTTGATATCAATTTTAGTGAAGAAATATGCACCTATATTGATCGAACATATCAACCAAGATAATCAAGTACATTTTTTTCAAAGTGATTTTGTTTAGTCTTCTATAACTAATATATAGTCTACATGTACTTCAATATTTTTGTGTGTGTTGGACGGACAAAAAGGGGCTAAGTGTTGGGTGTGCGAATGTAGGGTGCTGGAAGAGCGTGCGGCGCTACAATATGGCTGAAGCACCTAGTATCAAGACTAAGCTGTTTCTATTGCTAAGGCTATTTCTGGAGTTAGCATACTGAGCACACAAAGACATGAAGACGTGTGGTCCACTCAAGGGTATTTTGGGAACAAGCATCAGCCGAGCACCATTCATAGTTTAGGCTAATAATAGGATTTCTACTCAGAGTTAACTATAGGAAGTCTATTGTTAGAGCACTTACATGTTTTGCATCCTTTTGTAAAGGCGCATGGCTATTATTAACATGTGGCCTATTTTGAGATAGTGCATGGGTGGTGAAGGGAAAGTCCCCACCCCTATATATATGTATTGATTTGCAGGGTTAAGTAAGTGTCAATTATTGTAGAGTTATTCTGTTGGTCTTGTCGCACACATGACTCATGAAGATACCTTTATAATGTATGAAACTTCTATGTTTTACAGTATTTAACAAAATGGATCATATTGGCTGGATAATGGTGTTGAACATGACTGGAACGGGTTCTTGTGTGGTAAATCTTGTTATAATCATTATTTAGTTAATCTTTTATATATTCTAAGATCTAGGTCTGGTTTATGCACCGCGGATTGTTTACTGTTGGTTATGAATCTGAATATACATATGCACTATCATGCTAACATTATGTACAAACAACTCTAAAGAGGGACATGGTGCCTTTGTGCACTTCGGGTGAGTGCTCAGCTCAGGTTGAGTGATGTGCCAGCGTGCCTGGGTCATTTACTTTGAATTCTAGGCTGCATCATTGGTTCCATTGCCGAGACCTCTTTCTTAGCTATTTTTCAGGATGTTGCGTGATGAAGACGTACTAGTTGACCTTAGCAAGTGTTGAGGAGTGGATAGTAGATCTGGAATAAGAATACACTCAAAGATTCAACACTGGATCTAAGTTTGACGCACACGCGTGGGTTGAGCAACATCTGTATGACTTCTTGTATGAGATATTCTTTTCTATTTTTCCCATATGGCTATACGAGTGGTTGGTTGCTTATGCATCTAAAATGAATTGGAGGTTTCATACACTTATTTGGACGCAAGAAGAATTTCAGGCCCTCTATGATGCTGACCTGATTTGGACGCGTGTTGTGGATACTTGGTTCCATGGTGTTCTGAATAAATATATTTTGGAGTACCCAATCTCCACTTACTCTTATCCAGAGGTAGCTGAGTTTCAATTTTTACGTTATCCCAGGGGATCATATATGCATGGAATTCCACTAGTGATCAAGATCTTGATGGTAACCTTGAATTTGGAAGAGAAGTTGATGGCTAGCTAAACCCCACCACGTGCGGGGGCAGGAGTAGATGTGGTGAAGGATGATGGACCTAGCGGCAGAGAGGCAAAAAGAAAAAAGGTGGCTTAAGTTCAATGAGGTGTGTGAGAGTGATTTAGAGAAGCAACGTGAGGTTACAAAACGAATGACGTTGTGGAGAGAGATGGCTCATGAAGGATTTGGAGCTCATGCAGAGTACGTGGAGCCAGATCATCTGGAACTCCCCCATTTTGGAAAGCATGATAGGGAACCCTCATTGACCTCTTATGAGAGTGCCCTAACAGAGACAACATGGGCCGTGAGCACGCATCTGAATCTACTTGATGACCTAGCCCTTGCGCTTGGTTTTAAAGTTTATAGTACAACCAGTAGTCAACAAACTTGTTTGGGCAGTAGAGTAGCAAGAGCTAAAGTTAACTTATCAGAAGGTTTAGGAGTAAATCAAATGGCAAGTACATTTATGGCCGAGTAGACATATTCCTTGTTATTTGGAGGTCCGGTTGGAGGTAACTTTTCAGGTGCGTCGTCTACATAGAACACATGCGCGTAAAAATTTGGACTCACATCTAAGAGTGGTGCAACTTCGTAGATTGTGGGAGTTCAGTTTAGCACCACTATTGGGACATAAGGCAGTGCATCCTCTGGTTCAATTCCTATTACAGGGGGAGGATTAGGAGGAATAGGTGGCTTGGGATCTGGAAGATCTGGTGGATCTGGAGGCGGTGGTAACACAAGAAGTTTTGGATTTGGTGATGTCACTTTGTCTCCCAAAGTATAGGGGAATATAAGATTCTGCTTAGCATGTCCATATGTGTGAGATATTGTGGCACACAAAAGGAATTACAACTTTAGAGCAGGGATGCACGTACAACTGGTATATGAAGTTTGACCCTGATCAACCTTGTGTGGATTATATGATGTTACGATATGATTTCCTTAAAGGATTTTATATCCCTGAGTTCAAGTATAAAAGTATAAGTGTGCTCAAGGATATCAAGCAGGGCACTACTGAGAGTGTTTGGGAATATGATGCTCGTTTCAAAACACTCTTGTCTAAACTATCTTATGATCCATTCAAGACAGCTGCACAATGGTTCGTCGAAATTCTAATCACGCCTTTTAGGAGGGCGCTCTCACATAAGACTTATACAGACCCGTGTGAGGCGCTTGAAGTAGCTTTGTGCCTAGGATTTTGAGCATAGACCATTGTGAGTGAGGCCCCATTCTTGAAAGCTCACATTGTACAATGGCAAAACAGTTGGAACCTATCATAATACCATACTAGACTGCACTAGAATTTGGTGCACAGATTGTGAAGTAGAGGGGCATATTAAGGATAGTTGTCCTCACAGATCAGTGCACTCCTTGTTACTAGATTGTGAGATATGTCATTTGGACCATGATGTGAGCCACTGCCCATTGTTGCAACACACGATAAGGAAGAACGTGTCCTACTACTGTAAGATTTTCCGGTCCACAATTCACAATACTGAAGATTGTAGGTTGATTGATCAGATCCATGATGCCATTGATATTGGTGTATGATAGACTGGGGTTGCGAATAACTCTAAGGACAAAAGTGAGAAACATTATCATGATCATACTTAAGGGCGTTATGATCATAATGAATGGCACTTTTAGGGAGGCCGTGGTAGAAGTCAAGGATATCGTGGTGGATTTAGAGGCCGAGGCTGCGATGGTGGACAAGGTGAGTTCCCTCGTGGAACATGTTATACATGCAGATATCCTAACCATTATAGGCGCGAGTGTCCTCAGAATGTTACTTGTTCTCTTTGCAGAAAGAATCATAACTATGAAGAGTGTCTGGATTTATATGAACATCTGAGAAAGAAGCACAAATAGGATAACAAGGGTGTAAAGATGGTTAGAATATAGCATGCCGTGGAAAACAAATGGATGCCGAAGTTAGCACTAGATCTTGAGATGGTACCTGTGAAGATTACTACATGCGCTGAGGCTACATGCACCAGAGAAATGTTGCAACATAAGCCTACCATTACTAAGGAGGAGGTTTTACATGCAAAATATCTATACCCTACACATCAAAAGGAGGTTTATCAAGAAACCATGGAGGTACTCAAAAATCTACAAGGTGAAATACAATGTTTAAAGGAACAGTTGCGGAAGTTGGGACAGGAGAAGGAAACTGAGACTTTCCAGTTGGATATTGATGATCTAAAGGATGTATCCAAGATGATGCATCAGAAGAACATTATTTCATTACTAGGGAGTTGGTTAAAGGGAAACACTCCCCGCACTGGTATTGAGAATGGACGAAAATTTTTGCATGCTAATATCCCTCCTCATAGCTTGGATTATGACAAGGAGATCAATTTGAATGCTATTGTGGATGGATGGATTTTGAGTAATATTTTGATTGACACAGGTGCGGAAGTGAATGTGCTTACTTTAGATGCATGGGTTCAGATGGACAGACCTCCATTACAACCATCTTCCAATGCAATGTATATGGAAAATTGGACTAAGGTCATGCTAATTGGAGTCTTGAAGGATGCATCCATTACTATACATGGGACCAAATTCACTGGGAACTTTGAGGTCTTAGTGCTTACAGAAGCAGACAACTTCCCAACTCTACTTAGGCACCCTTGGTGCTATGCAAATATTGCTGATCTACAATTCAATAAGGGACATATCAGTTTTGAGAACAAGGACGAATGAGTTATTATCCCTTTGACAGAAGGGAAATATGCACCTTATGTTGAGCTCTTAAGTGGAGAAGATCTGAACAGAATTTATGTGTGCACCATTTGAGACCCGGAAGTAATTGAGCCATCTAAGGAGTTCTCTAGAGGGATGATGCATAGTCCATCAGTGATACCACAAGTATTTCCTATGACAATTTGGAACATGACACCTATGAGATGGTTAGGCACGAGGTAAGAATCACAATTGCGCACGTAAGCATGCCACTGTGTGGTAGGTGGTTAGGCAACAACCATGTACCTTGGTACAATGGCGAAGGAAAATCTAAGGCATTACTGTGAGCCATGGAAGTACAATGAAAGGATCAAGTAGACAAAAGGAAAATGTTATTTTATAGCCTACATGGGACAACAACACGTTGGTGGATGGTTCATAGGGATAATCTCATAGAATGGAGAGAGGTGAGAATTGCCCTATCAACAAAGTTTCTCAGAAGTAATGAACCTGCTCAAATATGTGAATACCATGGTAATAATCCTATTCAGAACCACGTTCAGGATTGTGAGAGACTCTGGACAAAGGGTTAGGAAGCTTTACCACCTTCATTTTGGGTGCAAAAACTTTATTTCCCTTTGCGAGGTTGCGTGCACATGGTATGTTTATGCGGAGTTAAATAGAGAGACTGAAAATTTGTAAGACTTGACTGCATTTATGATCTAGACTTTTGACTACTTCTCTACTAAACCTCCAATGAATGAGGCATTACAGGTTATGAAGTGCTTGACTATGGGAGATAGTGCAAAAGCTGAAGAACTCATTTTAGGAGTTACTTGGTGAGTCAGACCTAGAAGAGCTTTTTGAAGAAGTAGATGAGACAAATGTAAAATTGCTTGAGCGTGCTTGCCAAGAGAAGGAGAAAGGAAAGATGGTTTACATAGTGGATGATGAAGAAGTGGAAAATTTGGACATAGATCACTCAGAGGGTACGCACAAGGTCTTAGGTAGTGCGGATGAGAAGGAACACACCTACCATGAACCTATGAAGATGAAGAAAGTGAACATTGGAACAGATGCTAAACCTAAGGAGGCCATAATTGGAGACTACTGGTATGAATATGAAGTGGCTAACATAATTGAGTTATTATGTGATTTCCAGGACCTATTTCCTAGATGCTACCATGAGTTGAAAAGAGTGCATGAATCTTTGGGTGAGATGAAAATTAAGTTAAAGGAAGGTGTGCACCTAGTTAGGAAGATACCTTACAAGATGAACCCTAACCTGCGTGTAAAATTTAAAGAAGAAATTGACAAGATGTTGAAATCTGGCATCATTGAGTTCATAGAGGAATCAAAGTGGGTTAGCCCTATGGTAATCAACATAAAGAAAGATGGAAGAATTAGGATTTGTGTGGACTACATGGAGCTGAATGCTACATGTGTGATTGATCCTTTCCCTACACCATTCACTAAATAAATACTGGAAGGCTTGTAGGGCACAAAATTTACTCTTTTACAGATGGCTTTTTTGGGTATCATCAAGTAAGAATTGCTAAAGAAGATCAAGTGAAGAAAAATTTCACCTTTGAATGGGGAAGTTTTGCATACACAATGATGCCCTTTGGATTAAAGAATGCACCTGTAGTATTTTCGCGCATTTTTGTTCAAGTATTCCAGGATTTTATCCAAAAATTATTGCAGGTTTACTTAGATGATTGGACCGTGTATGGGCTTGTCAAGGATCATTATGACAATTTGAGGTTAATGTTTAAGAGGTGTAGACAATTAAGCATCTATTTAAATATCAAGAAGTTCGTATGTGTTACACCTTTTGGAACTCCGTTAGGGCATATCATCTGTAAGGAGGATTTGTTAGTAGATCCAGCTATGGTTGCAGTCATTTTAGGCTTGGAGGAGCCTACTAGTCAAAAAAAGATGCACGGATTCTTGGGCCACACAGGGTATTAATTTTTTTTATCAAAAGATATGCTAAGACTACCATGCCCGTGGAGGAGTTATTAAAGGGTAAAGGCAAGTTCTATTGGGGAGAATCGAAGCAACACACATTCAAAGCACTGAAGGAAAGGCTTACTACGACACCTATTTTGCATTTTCCTTCATGGAATATACCTTTTAACATACATGTGGACGCCTCTGTCATGGCCATTGGTGCAATTCTATCTCATCCTGGCGAAGGTATTGTAGATCATCCTATTTGGATTGCTAGTAGAAAGTTGACTCCTGTAGAATCAAATCATACAACCATGGAGTGCGAGGCTTTGTCAATGATTTAAGCGCTGCATAAGTTCCGACAATACTTGCTAGCAACATATTTTGTTTTCTATAAAGATCACATAACATTGAGATACTTGGTGAACAAGTCCGTCTTACAAGGGCGCATATGTTGATGGGTTCTATTATTCCAGGAGTTTGACTTTACAGTGGTGGTAAAGCTAGGTAAAAGCAATTTTGGTCCAGATCATTTTTTAAGGATTATATCAGGAGAGGACGCACAGAGTATTGAAGATACAATGCCGGATGCACTGTTATACAGGTTAAACCGTGCGCCCTCAGAATTAGAGAATATTTCTATCTTTTTACGCACAAGTATGATGCTTGAAGGAATGAAGGCCTTGGAAAAGAAACAACTTATAATTCGCACCATACCTTTCATGTTGATCAGTTGTGACTTATACAAATTAGGTCAAGATGAAGTATTGTGCCAGTGTGTATTGGACCATGAGGTGAACGAAAATCATGGAGGAGGCTCATGATGGTATTGCAGGTGGACACTATGCAGGTGACGCCACTGCGCACAAGATTATACTAGTTGGTTTATGGTGGGAGACCTTGTACAAGGAGTAAAAGATATGTGAAGGCAGGTATCATGTCAACGCTTAGACTTAGGAAACTGGGAGAGGGAATTGATGAAATGTGAAATGCTTTGAGGCCTCTATTACTAGCACATAACCCTTTGAGAGTGGCAGTTGACTTTGTGGGTCCTATTTTCCCCAGCCTGTGCACAGAATTGGATCGCTGCTACATCATCACTTGTCACGGATTACTTTACAAGCGTTGCCGGCGAAGTGGCACTACAAAGGATTGTACATTCAGTTACAAACAACAAGTTTC
Organism: Taxus chinensis; assembly: GCA_019776745.2. NCBI lineage: Eukaryota > Viridiplantae > Streptophyta > Pinopsida > Cupressales > Taxaceae > Taxus > Taxus chinensis. The sequence goes on from CM034148.1 coordinate 240,330,724, forward strand.
TTGTGGGAAAAATATTATTATTAGGGAACGGATGTCCTTTAAGTTTTGACAAGTGAGAACGCACTCATTTCCTTAAGACACTATCAAGATAGTATTGGATGAAAATATGGTTGCACAACCACTAAGACAACACCCTATTCACCCTTAGAAAAGGGGGATAATTGTGTTTAGGATTTCAACAAGATATTGAGTGCAACTTTGAAAAAAAATAGTGATGTTGGAAGGAAAGACTGGGATGATAAATTTTATGCTATGCTTTGGGCTTATAGAAAAACCTACAAATGGTTGAATAAGGCAAAACCCTTTCAGTTGGTGTTTGGTGCAAAGGGATTTATGCCTATGGAATAAATGTTAGATTCTTTGTGTATTGTGCACGTAGGAGGTCTAGCTGATGGGAAAACATTGAAGAAATATTGACAAAGTGATTACAATTGGATGGAGGTGCACAATAACACGATGGAGTTAAAAGCAAGAAAAATCCAAGCAGAAGGCATGACACGATAGGCACATGAGAGACAAGAAGCTTGAGGTTGGGAAGATGGTACTTCTTTATGATTCAAAGTTTCTGCGCCACCCAGGAAAGCTTAAGGTTCATTGGTTGGGACCATATGTTATCACTTATATATTTGACTCAAGCACTTTCTAGTTAGAGGTGCTTAATGGAACATGGTTGCTCAGTTACTTACAAGAGTAGATTGAAGTCATACGATAAATAAGCCTTCTTGGTGTTTGTAATAAGAGAGTATTTCCATTTAGATAGATTTCCATTAATGTTGTATTCTAGATGGTTGCCTTCATCGTCACTAGCTTGTCAATTTAGTTAGTGTACGCTGTTAATAAGCGCACTTGGCGCGCTAGTGTGGAATATGGTTGCAATCTAAAGTGTTTTCATGTGCAAAGGACTGCACATACCCTTAGTGTGGGGTGGCTAAAGAAGGTTAGTCTAGTACATAAAATAAAAAAAATCACGAGTGACCATAAAGGGAACATGCTTTCAAAATTAATGAAAAATTCAAGGGAAATTGCTCAAATTTAACACCATGCGTAAGGCAATGAGCGCTCAGTATAAAGTAAGGAGGTTACTGTATTAGAGACTACGAAGTTGGGTCACATTGGATATAAAATAACTTTGGCGAAGGACAGCGTGGAGTAAGGAGAGATAGTGACAGGGGAAATATGTTTAAGTATTTAGTTAGCTAGCGCACCAGAAAGATTATGACTGAGGCACAAAAGTTTGAGGCGCAAGAGATTGAGAAGTGGGAAAAAGAAGCACAAAACATGCTCAATGGGAATTAAAATTAATGTCATGTCCGGTCAGTAGGTGAGATGGAGAGAAAGAAATTAGGAAGGGGATTTTTGATGAAATTTCTAATAAGCTGAAGTTATGCAACGGCATTTGATACCTGTGAGTTTGAGAAAAGAAATTGAAGAAGGATGAACGAAGAGATCGAGATGATGAGAACTCTATAGATCGAGTGTAAAACCTATCGAGATTCGAAAGCCCGTTGTGAGCCATTTAGGCATGGAAAGGATCAAGCAGTGTCTGTGTGCAACAATGAGGGGTCCCTTTGGACTTGGGTTTTGTGACACACGACAGATCGGGTTTCATTTACTTATAGGATCGAAGGAGCAAAGAAATGGCACATGAAGGGCTCTCGATGTGGAGAAAGAGGTTGTGATGACCCAACAGAAGAATGATTGTTGAAATGTATACCTAGAAGAGTGATTAGGGGCGGCCAGTGGAAGGCAAAAATACACTGTAGGGTTTTCGGAAATCAACCAATGAACTGAGCGAGTGCATGACGACTTGCAAAGAAAGTCTATAAGGAAAACTAACCGATGGGGTGGCCAGACAACACTTAGGTTTTGGATGCATCCGTTTAAAAGGTTACCTTAACAGCGTGGGTGGGTAATGAAATGATGGGATTACCCTATTTTGGAAGCCCAAGAGTTGTATCAATGAAATGTGGCGGGGCCATGAAAATATCTTTCTACTCACGGAAAGGAAAAAAGAGAATGAGAATCATCGCCAAGCTGATTGGGAAGGTGACAGGGTGGCGTGACTCCGACTCGAAGATTACTGGCATTTTATAAGACGATGAGGGCTTTGATGCGACGATCGCCATACATTAGTATAAGAAGGGGGGTCGAGCCTTTAAAGTAACCAACATTACAGACATGGCCACCAGGGTTTGTCAACACATTATCAGGAGCAAGTGGGTGTCCACTAAAGTGTGGGAATGAGGTAAATATGTGCATATGCATATAGTCACAAGATGGAAATAAGACAACTCACACCATTGTTGGGTACATTACAAAATCTGGTTGAATGAGGTGCGCGTCAGGAGATAAAGGTAGAAAAATAACTTGGGGCGCTATTCTAGTGTTGACTTGTATTTAGTGAAATTGGTGGTCCCAACGGACAAGGGGAACATATGGAGTTTCGTTGGAAAAAAAAAATCCCCAACAAAGAAATATGCTAAGTATAGTCTGTGCGGTGCTATTTCTAATACATATAAGGAGCACCTGGAGAAGTGGTTTAGGAGGTTTAGTAGGGCATTTGAGGGAGAATGGCACATTCCACGTAAATTGCCCAAGGTGATAGATGAAGAAGCTAAATTTGTGGTTTACCAGCACTTTAGCTTAGGGCGCTTCCATATAAAATCTGGGGAGAAAATCACGTGATGTAAGTTGCCATTCAACTTTACTGCAAGGTACTTTAGCAACTCTGTGAATAGATTCCATGACGTGTGTAAACTCCTGTTTGAGGTGGATAAAGTAGATAGATATGTTCACATTCTATGCAATACCTATGTAGGGCCAGGTAAGAGGCCTAGGGTGAAACAGGATTTGACAATGTGGACCATAGCCGAGAGAGAGTTTCACCGGAGGAAAAATGGAACCCAAAAACACAGTGTACATATATGTGAGGCTAAGTGTTCAAGGCCTTGGAAAGGGTGGTGAGGAAGGGCCCACGGATATGACACTACCACACCAACACTCCGAAAGAAGGTTTGCAACAAAAAAAACAGTAGGAACCTCGAGGCAAGTTACATCAACACTCCTTACTCAGAAATATTTAGTGCCTACGGTTAGGAAGTCTGGGCGAGAAGAAACCAAAGACATCGCCAGACTCCCCGATTCCCCCATACCCACAAGGAGGAGTCAGCCTGGCCCGAGAGGTGCAAAATATAGATACAGTGGCGTAGTTACTTTACAGCGCCACCAGGTAAGAAGATCCCAGGCATAAACTCTGTTGAATAAATGAGAAGAAAGAAAGGAGAAAGAAAGCACATAAATAAGCATTCAAAGTAAAGGAAAGTGAGGAGGCTTTCCCACACCCAAGCCAAAGACAAGGAGGACAGTCCAGTATGGGCGAGGTAGAGTACGTACCACCCCTAGTGTGATTGTAGAGGATGAGGATATTGAGAGCGATGTAATGTCTACGAGGACTATCAGACCAAAGCAAGGCGGAAAGAGTGTCCATGAACAACTTTCAGGTGAAGGAGAAAGCAGTGCCGATGGAGACACGAAAGTCTTAGTATGCCCCACACTAAAGGAAGGAGAGAATGCAGAAGAAGTAGATGAGCATGTGGGTAGTACTGTACAACATGATGTAGGCATTGTGGTATAACAAGATGAGGGCACATCTGTTCATGAGGACATTAGGGAACATACAAGTCGACATGAAGATGAAGAGGTAATAGGTACTTAGAATTTGGGCTATATGGATGACCCATAAAAAATTATTTGTGCTCGCTTTCAGAGAAATCTTACCAACAAGCAATTGTTGGATGGGATGGATGGAACCAGAGATGCGGAAAATATGCGCACTGCAAAGTAGTATAATGGAGTATGCAGACTCATATGGATGAGACTATTGTAATGTCTGCGAGGATGGCATGTAGTCGAAGAGAAGATGAGGAAGGTGCCACATTACACGCCATATGACCATCAAGCCAATGCAATATTTAGATGAACAAGTGAGCAACACATTCGTTAAAGTGTCAACAAAAGTAGCGCGCCATAATATTAATAAGGCATAAATGATACGGGCGCTGTTGGATGATAAGAAGGATAAAGACATAGGGATCAAGTGAATCACCCAAGAGTGTGATAATGCAGTGGCTGAGGCAAAAAATGTTAAGAAGATGGCTGAAAAGCTATGGACTGAGATCTTAGAGAAGAGGCTTCAATTTTTCGGCGAAGGGCCACGGGAGTTTAAGTCTAAATTAATTATCTGGGGGGGGGAAGAAAACAAGTAGTCTACCTCTTGCGAGGGAAGGACCAGTGTGGACCCCTAACAAAGGTGTTGCAGAAGAAGCATCAAGGGCGAAGGCTTCAATTGCAAGGAAGACATCTAGATATGAGGTTGTTTTGCAAGCCTTAAAGGATGAAATGAAGAAGGCATATTTGGTGTTGGCCATGTGTACATCACCTGATTAACCTTAGTAAGGGAAAGACGAAAGTAGAGGGAC